>CATIWQ010378978.1:0-46243 GCA_949673415.1 Euphorbia schlechtendalii
TTTACACATGTTGATCAATTTTATTAGTGAAAATGATCGCATGGTATAAGGTGAGGTCTGTTATCCGGGAATAATATTAATTCCCTTTGTTGGGGTATTCTAACATAAAAATTAAAAAGAAATAAAAGATGAAGAAGAGAATTACAACATTTACAATAATAAGGAATAAAAATAATTCCTACATCCACAAATAAAAATTAGAAAACACGGAATTCGCAGTTTTAAGAACTCAGAAGCTTACCCTTGTGGTATGAATCCGCTTCGGCGTATCCGTTCGATCCCCGGGAGCGTTCCTCCTTCATTTTGATTTAATTGTAGTTTAATTGGAAAATACGTGTTTATTTATCCAAAAGATAATCAGATTTAGGTTCTAAATTTGTTTTATACTCGAGAATATCTGAGGATATTTGAAGAAAAAAAGATGAAGAAATTTGATTTTAAGATGAAGAAGAAAATATTTTTGTTGTAGTGTTTTTTAGTGTTTTTTGTTCTATAAAGAAGAATTTTTCTTTGAATTTTCGAGCCTCTTCAATCCAAAAAAGTACCGAATTTATAGAAATTCGAGACAGGTGTAAGCCTAGGTCACTGAAGAGTTCAACGACCCGTTGAACTCTTTAACGAGGGGGGACCAAAGAAATCCGTTTCTTATGTCCCCACCAACTTTATTATTATTTTTTTAATTTTTTTATATTATAAAATATTTTATATATATATAAGCCTTTAAATTTTTACTTTGAGCCTTTTAAATATTTTCTATGGTCTAAAATATTTATTTAGGGTCCCAAACGTTATCTTTAATGAGGAGAACTCCCATTTGAAGATCATCGGACGATCGAATATCATGTGATTCAAGGATAAAAATCCTGAAAAGCCATCCTCACTGAATGTGCGAGCTGGTACAAAATCCCATGCTCACAGCTACCAAAGAAAGAAAAAGCATGCATCAACTGGTAATGTTCTAAACTTAGATGCTAGGTTTCTTTTATAAGCTTTATAAACCTAAAAGCATCTATGGAACGTTTTAACATAGATTATATCAATTATGGCATGCTTAGGAGATCCTTAGGTTAATTTTATGTTTTGAAATTCTGCCTTGCAACATTTGCATGTTCAATTACTGTCTTGATTAACCTACACCTCCCCTGTTAGAACTAATTTGGGGACATGCTTGGAATGTATCGTAGAGCAACAAGAGCTTTCTATATAGGCAACCCTTTCACCAAACTCATATGTCTTTCCACAGAAACTTCCCCTAGGTTGTACCAAAATATCTTTACATGAATTATGCATTTTCACACCTTGGCATCCTCATGATGTTAAGGAAACCAAAGCCTAGATTTAGAAGAATATATTATTATTATTGCATGAATGATATGTGTTATGTGTTTAATTCTCTTTCTTCCATCCATTTATACATATGTTAGGATAATATCGTCACCATATACATCACACTAACCATGATCTTTTGTGCAAACACTAACTCACACACTCATTATTTTATTAGTTGAGGTTTTAGGATGCTCATGAAGTATCATGAGATTGTATCTCATAGACCCTCAATCAATATAAATTACCTCATCAATATTCATTATACCTTAAAGATACTCGAGGTCACGTCACCTTAAGAGACACATCATCATAACATAGCTTCACATGTACGATGCCCACATGACATTCGTATCTCTATTGGATTTTAGTCAAGGTTGTACTCAATATAATAATTTAGCTCACCGCATAGGTAACCATAAATGAGAACAAACATAAATTCATTCATTAGTCCATAAATCATAAGGATATGTGTGAGCACGAGATTTTTTGTCACTCTCGTGAAGTGATGATGAGACTCGTATTGTAATGATTCGCATTAAGGTTACAAAATGTTCGAAGGAGATCTTCAGGTCTTTTGGAAACAAAACCATTGGAATCAAATCTAAACCATTTAAAATACCATCGAGATAACTAGAAAAATCACCCAAAAGTCCATGTTTCCTATTCTATCCTGGACCATTTTGACCTTTCAGATCGGTCTTTGACCGGGCCGGTTCTGGTCCGCTAAGCAAACAGGAGCTAGGCCGGAACTAGTTCGCTAAGCAAATCGGGACCAATCCACCAAGAGGACTGGTACTGATGTTCTGGGCCAGTACTAGCCCACCCAACAGACCGATTTTCACCTGGCAGTTGCAAGGCCAGATCAACACCGACCTTGCTCACGTAACAAGGCTGGTTTCGACAGTCTTGACAACCACTCCATTTTTATGTTTTCCCTATTTTACTGTTAATTTTTTATACCCTTTCTCAAAAATACCTTGTAACCTACCTCTAATTACATCTTTTACCAACTTCTATAAAGGCCTAAAAATTAAGATCTTAAGTGATTGGAAATTCTTTCCACTTTGGGAAAATACAAGGGCTTTTTAGAGAAAAGTTAAAAAAAATCCCCAATTGCATTTTTCCGACATTTTCCTTCGAAAACTCCTCTTTCCTTTTTGGTTCTTCAGAGTTAGAGACTAAAGCCACTTTCCATCATTTTTTCTTTGAGAAATCAAGTATAAGGCTTCGAGGATCTCTTTTTTAACGTTTCCACCTCCAAAAGTCACAAATTCACATCAAAGGGGTAAGATGATAAGCTTTTGGAAACTCTTGGAGTGATACTTGTGCATTTTATTTTGTTTTTGCATTTTGTTTCGGGTCTATCCTGGGAACAGACTGTACTAGATCAGTGGTACCAGTATCAGTCCCAAAGGAAGGCCATCCTAGCCCGTCGGACAAGTACCAGTCCGACCCTCCTAAGACCGGCATCGACCGGTTAGGAGTACCATATAAGTACTGGCCTACCAGGTTGATACTGGCCCCCTATGATACTAGTCCTGACCAGTTAGGCAGATACCGGTTTGGTTGTGGCTTGCCTCCCTAAATTTAATGTTTTCATCTTAGTTTTTGTTCATTTTTGTTGTTTTTAGGACCCACATGATGGAAAATCTATTTTTCCTCGATAACCGAGCACATCTATGTCATGTATTATCCAAAACAATAAAATTTGTTAATAAATCAAGCCTAAAATTAATGATTTTTAAATAAAAGCGTGTGGAGAAACCGAATTCCCCACTTTTAAAGCCATAAACACATGATTCACCCTAATCTAACTCATTCTACTAATTGCATTTTATTTTATAAACTAACTATGAGCGGAGGACACAGATGCGATGGTCCAAGAGTGCGCTGAGATGAGAGACGCATTGAAAATGAAATATCTCAGGTCGAGGACCTGAAAGGTTTAAAAAGAAAATGAAATGGTTATCTTGTAGTGTAGAGTCACCACCTGGATTAGCTCTTCCAAGAATTAAAGTTCTATGAGGCTTAATTTTCGGGGGATGGCCTAGTAAGACACAGAGATTCGGGTTCGTGATAAGTTGCTTACTTCTTATTGGATCACATTAAATTACATCTACAGAAAACCGCTTTTCTTAATTATGCGTATTCGAACTTAAGTTGTTTTTGAGTTTGTGATATGATTTATCGCGCATTTGGAAAGCAATAAATACATACATAGTGCAATAAATAAATGCGAACAAATAAATTAATAAATTATAGTTGAAGGAATATCATTGAACGTAAACTGTTCACCCTCGATGGAATCAAGCTACCGGATATGAAGCCTTTGATCTTTGATATATCACCTATTCTCTACGAATTGTTGGTAAGGAGAAAAATTGAATTCATAAGGAAACACTCATGATCAAGCACCAACACTCATCATCTCATACACCTCAAGCTAGCAAAGCAGCTTGAGCACCAACCAATCGATCAAACGCTAAACGAGACAACAATTAAAGTCGTAGACATGGATAACAATCAATCTATCAGTCAAATCAACCAAGACTCGCACAATCGCTATCACGTATAGGTGAAAGAAATAAATCGGGTAAAAAGAAGTACCAACAAAAAATAAATTTGTAATTAGCCTATCAATTAGCACTCTACTAGTTAAGAAAAAATTAGGGCCTCTTTTCAAAATCGAAAAAGAATAGTCTGATGAGTTAAAAATCTGAAAAGGGCGGCTCAGGAAAAGCTTAGAACATCAAGAGAAAAATAAACACATCAGTTAGATCACCTTAAAGGGTTAATTCATGGCAGGAGTCAAATCATTTAAAACATTTATACCCCTATTAAGTTCATCAATGAATTGTCATTTTTGCTGAATCTCTATGCATATGTTTTATCTTGATTTCTTTCATGCCAATGATAGAATATTACAAGTAAACCTCCCATCACATTATGGTTCAATAAAAATAAAAAAATATATAAAGAAAGAAAAAGAAGGAAGAGAAGATGAGTCTGTTGGATTGAAAACCTAAAAGGGCAATCCACGCAAAAATTAAGACAAGGTTCAATAGATTGAAAATTCGTAAGGGCGGCCTATGTAAAAATTTAAACCAAAGAAATATTAGATTTATCATCTAACCCTTTGAATGAAATAGGGCATCATATATCCCCTTCAGAACTTAGGATGAATGACTTTTGATTTCCCTCGCAATACTTCAGGTAAAAGGACTCCAAGCTCTCATTTTCAACTTCGAAGTGAGCATCGCCTGCATGGTTTAGTTTCAACATCTAGATCCTCTTTAAACTAGATCTAGGCCCTGAGCTCAAATCTGAATCATCAAACCCATGGTCATCACTTTGAAGGAGTCATCGATAGTAAGATGATCATGAAATCCACTACGAGATAAATCTTAGGGGCACCTATGCACCTGTACAAGAGAAGGCTCTTCAATGAATGAAGCTCACAACACCTGCAACAGATAAACATACATCATGTGATAAATATTGTCCATGCATAAAATCATGCATATATTACATATGCATCATATCACTTACAAGTAAAGGTAAGGCCAAACTGGGGCAATACCATCTTGGTAAACAAAAAAGACTCCACCTCCACTTGAGGAACTTGCAAACATCAAGAATGACGATGGCCCACTCAAGCCTAAAGTTAATTCAAGCCTACCTAGGCCCCTTTCAAGCAACATTGCAGCATCACAAAAGCCTCCTAAAATAACAGAGCGGCCATCGGGACATTTCAGAATTTTCATTAAACTCATTTATTCATCATGTTTTAATTTTTGATTGAAGGGGCAAAAATTTTTACTTCACATAAACTCAATCAAATAATTAAAACATGCATCATAAAATGTATTAACATTATACCTTTCTCTGATTTGTAACAGAAAGCAAGTCAACATCGTACCAAAGAAGCATAACCGAAGAAAGAAACGGTTATCCTAATGGGGTCATCTTTGAAATGGATTCAAGCACCTTGCTTTGGCAGTTCCAATGATTAAAACCAATCGAAGGTCAACTCACAAGGGACACACAATGATCGCAACCAAAGAAAGGAACCGTTGCTTATCCCATAATGGACTATGGAAGGGACACCATAGAAAGAAATGATCGACCCACCCGCAAGAGGCATCAACCACCAAGGGATTCCGAAGAAAGAAACGGACAATCCCGTGGGGCATGGTTCCAAAAAGGAAGGCCCATGTCATCACCGATCGGGGATGAAAATGTCACCAACAACACCGGTCAAGTATTTTCTCGATCCCTCCGATCCATTTCATGTGACCATACTGGCTATATAATCAGCAGTGATCACCCGAGGGGAAGTTGTGATCACATGATTTTGTACCAGCTCGCACGTTCGATGATGACGGCTTTTCGGGATTTAATCCTTCAATCACACAATTTCCGACCGTTCGATGATCTTCAAATGGGAGCTTTGCTCATGAAAAAATAAATATTTTGGGCCCTAAATAAATATTTAGTATCGTAAAAAATATTTAAAAGCCTTAATTGAAGACTTAAAGGCTTAAAATATTTTTAAGGACCTAAATAAATGTTTAAGGGTTTGAAATAATTTAATTAAATCGTTTTTTAAAAGAATATACACACACACACACACACACACACACATATATATATATTTAAAATGAAAAAATATATGAAATAAAAAGAAAAAAGAAAAAGGAAATAAAATGAAAATGAATAAAAAAAGAAAGGAAATAAAAGAAATGGAAAAGAAATAATAAAAAAGGAAAGAAATAAATATAGATAAGAAATAAAAATGGTACTTGAATAATATCATAATATGGTCCAAACGCATAATGAAAAAAAAAGGAAATGATAACATTTAAAGGGTACCAGAAATATTGCCCCTATAAATAGGGACTAGAAAAATTTTATAAAAAAAGAAGATACTTTTTTTCTTGACAAAACGAGAAAAATTTTACTGAAAAAAAATATTTTTTCTTGAGGAAATAATTCCGATTTTCTTTACAATGACTTTTATTCATCTTTCTTTTAAAAATACTTTGATTATTTTCGGGTCTGAAAAAAGTTTGGATTCCGGATTTAATTATTCAATTTCTTTCATCTTCTTCTAAAAAACCCTCAGATATCCTCAGACCGAAAATAAATTTAGAATCCGAGTCTGATTATTTTTAGGATAAAAATAAAATATTTTCACACAAAAATAAATAAAAAGAATGAGGAGCACTCCTGAAAATCAAGCTGATTTGTCGACATGGATTCGCAATAAAAGGGTAAGCCTCTGAGTTCCTAGAGCTGTTTTTTTTCCTGTCTTACATTGTGATATTTATTTTTTTTCTTTTATCCTAAAATTCTGAGACGGACTCCATTTTTCATCATTGACCTAGGATTTATTTTATATCTTTTATTATTTAAATTCTATTTTATTGATTCTTTTAATTTATTTAATTGTTATTTTATTTAAGCTTTCTTCTATTTTTTTAATTCTTCTTTTAATTATTTATTTAACTATGAAAATAAAAATAGACTTCACCATTTGGCATGTGATCATTTTCATTAAATAAAAATGAGCAACATATTTGTAAATAAAATGAATTGTTTTCTTCCAAAATAAGGATTTTTAATTTATGATATTTTAATTAGGCCACACGGGCCTGGCCAAAATAAATCGAGCATATGCATAAATATTCATGTTGCGCTATATCTCTTATGCTAACCTTTCTGGATGCAGGTATATTAGATTAGATGTATGCCTAGGATTTTATTTTCTTTCACGTATTGCAACTATTTTTGAAGGAAATGTAATTAATAAATTAGACGCGTGGTTGCATCCCCCAAGGTTTTGTATTTTATTAATTTATTTTTCCACATTTATTTATTGCACTATGTATGTATTTATTGCTTTTCGCATGCGCAATAAATCATATTATGTTGAACCAAAGTTTATAGGACTTCACAGTGCTTAAACGTTTTGGAAATAACAAACTATCTAGGATAGTGAAATTAATTGAGTACAAAGTATACTCTTAATTAATGAAGTTCACTTGAGTTTGTTTGAAGAAAAACAACTCAGTTTACAGATTAATTAATTAAGTTATGGCTTAGAGTGGGAAAAGCTGAGTTGGTGCTGAGTACTACATAGTTTAAATAAATATAAATTCAGTTGTGCTGAGTTAGCTTTTATTAATTAAAAAGCTAAGTCTGTTGACACTTAGAGAAATAAGTGACACTCGTGCTACTAACGCCTTCTGTGAGAAACAGAATATACCTTTGATGCTTTTCAGAATAAAAAGCGCTGAAATTAAAGAAGATATTCCTGTGGTCTTCGCATTCAAAAGGTATATGTAGAACCCTAGTTAATAGTACCTCACAGTACTTAAATGTTTTGAAAATATCAAATTGAATAGGCTATTGAATTTAATTGAGTACTAAGTAGACTCTTAGTTAATGAAGCTGACTTTAGTTTTGTTTAAGGAAAAACAACTCAGTTTTGCTTAGTCATTAATTAAAGTATGACTTAGTGTAGAAAAAGCTAAGCTATGCTGAGTACAACATAGTTTAAGTAAAAATCTACTTAGCATGTGCTGAGTTTGGATGTCATTAAATAAAAGCATTTTCCTTTGACACTTTGAGAGTTGAATGACACACATGCGTTTAACGTATTTTATGATAGATGGAATATTCTTTAGATGCATTTCAGGTTAAAAAGCGGTGAAATTAAAGAAAAGTTAAAGTGCTCCTCACAAGATAAGAGGTGTTAGTACGGAATGTCGGGAATCCTTCACAAAAGTCCAAGGTAAAAGGAATTCTCTATCATTCACCATTTCTCAATGTCTCCACGTGACTTTGCCAACATCATCAGTGTCAACCAATTTGAAGATTCTAATAAGTGTATAATTGCACTTATTATCATATTAATTTTTCACACTAAATACTATAGTTTAAGTCATTTTTATACTTCATATAAAATATTTCACGTGGTATGTAGTTGTTTTTGATGCAAATGTAGATACTAGGTAAATCTTGGGAGTAAAATGATCTAAAGTGGAATTCTATGAAAAACAAGTGAAAAAGGTGCAAAAAGATGCGTTGAACTTAAAGATTTGGCTTAGGATCGAAGCTGTCAAAGATCGGTGAAGTTGCAAGGAGAATTCTGAAGAAAATGCATTTCACGGTCGCGACAATCATTCGCGGTCACGACTTGTTCTTCTTTAGAACAGAAGTCTGCGAATCAAAGATTCACGGTTATGACATGTATATCGCAGTCGCGACTTGGACTGTTTTCTAGTTTTATCTTCTTAACTACCAATCGCCAGATAAGCATGATCAACCGCCATCAACTACCAATGAAAAGACACTTATCAGAAGTCAATCAATCATGAAAAGGTGCCTATCCATTGTGGATTAGATTGAAGCTTCTCAACCAATCACAATGAAGAGATGCAATCGTTCACCAATGGACACAACCCTTCGTTTGGATAGACGTAACCCTTCGAACTCTATAAATAGGGTTCCAAACCTTACAATTTCGTAGAGTATAGGGTGTGGCATTAGAATTAGAAAAAGTGAGAGATATAGTGTGTATAGATAGAGAATTCGCTACGTTCATAAGTGCTAGCGAGAAAATGTTTAAGTGATTTGAATCCTTGTTTCGATCACTAGATTTCTCTATATTCTCGAGCGATTGTTGTATAAGTGTACTTTCAAATCACTTATCAATAAAAGTTTTTGTTCTCTAATATTTGTTTGTTCGATATTCGCAAAGAATAGCATCCTAGTGGAGGTTCTGTATAGGCCGAGACCGAATTCAAAGCAGACGCAGGAATTGCGGGAATTGATGACTCCCATTTAAGAGTGGATACGGTTTGATCAACTTTAGCTTTCACTTGCATACCTTACAACTTTGCTTTGCTTTCTTCTTATACTTTCTATTTCGAAGTTTATGATATGTCTACGTGTCATAATGTGTATTTCGTGTTAAGTCTTTTATGTTAATCAAGTTATATGCGTTGGACTTAATTTGAAGAGTAGTTTCGGGGTTAACAATATCATGTATAATCACTCGATATGTGATATAACGTTGTTTAGTGAGCCAACATTTTTGGAATGGTAACTTGCTAAATGTGGCTATGTGAGAGCGACCCGTACTAAGCATATATTGATGTTGTCCAGGTTTATATAATCATCTTAATTCATTTGTACTAGGTTTAGAAAAGTCATTTCATGTGTTGCTCTGCGGTGAATAATTGAACATCTGAATATTTAGAACCGAGTCTGTTAGATTAGTTTAGTGAATCGTAACTTCTTTGTTGAACTTGCATGTTTTCTCTGCTATCCTTATTTCATAGAGAAAATCAATATATTTAGATTCTCTAATCTTTCATTCCTAATTTACTCATTCTCCATTCTAACCCTTCTACCTAAAATATCAAACTTATTTTATTTTCTTTATTTTATCTTCTTTGTTGATCTTTAGAACTAGTCCTTCCCTGTGTGATCGATATCTTTTAAAACTACATTGCAACTGTATAGTTACAGTTATCATCAATTTTCTATTTGATAAGAGGTACTGGCAACGCCTATATTTTTCATGAACAAGTTTTTGGCACCATTGATATATAGCCGAATCTTATGTACAAACTATTAAACTTATCAGAAAAAAAGTGGCGAACAGATTCCACGTTGCATTCTCGCTTGCCTCTCTCAGATTGAATTACTTGAAGACAAACAATATTTTGTCAATGAAATTATACCATGCCTCAACGTTCAATTTTCTATCTCTAAACGTCCTGGAATTTGTCTCGAACAGGAAGATACAAAAGATATGAAGAGAAGAGAAATTGAAGATCAGCGTGCTCAAAAAGTTTACAACAGCTACTTCGCAAAGCTTCAAGTATAAATAAAAGATAGAAGTGGACATTCAAACTTGGAGAATCACCTTGAATTTCTTAAGAGCTAAATCGCTGCAAAAATCCTTCTAGCTTCCAAGAAATTCAATTTCAAGTAATCAGTAATCAATCCATTTTTGCATTTGCTTGTAATAGAGAGAATCACTTAGTAGATTAACATTATAAGGATTTAACATTTTATAAGTTGAATTTAGTTCATAATTCTTATTCATCTTTGAGACACAATTTGGGAAGGGTTCCCAAATTGTGTTGAGTGATAGATTAGAAAGAAAGGAACTTTCTATAAAATTGTTCTACCAACTATAAAGGTTACTCTGCCTAAGTAAGGAAAGATCAACTGGTGGATTTAAGCTCGAAGAGGGTATCCGAGGACTAGAAGTAGGCTTGGGGCTAAACCAAGATAAAACCAGGTGTTCACGTTCTTACTTTCACTATCTAGTGTTTATCATCCAACATTCTTTCTATCCTAAATCATTTTCGCTTGAAAAACCATTTCATGCTGAGTAGGAACTCAGTAATGAATTGAAGATAATCTGTCCAGCACAATTGAATAGTTTGTAAGTTTTAAAGCGCTTAGCATCGCATAACTCAACACATCTTTAAAACTTAACTTGGCCTAATTCTCTTTATAAAAATTAAAAGTAATGGAGAATCTCATTTACCCTCCCTCTACTATCATTTATAAGCCGTATAAAGACCAACAAGTGGTATCAAAGTAGTTGCTCAACTTATTGACTAGCTGTAATTGAGTTTCGATCCATAAATGGCTTACAACAGCTTCATCTCTAGCTTCGGTGAGACAATTCTCCTCAAGGAGGGAATGTTGGTGACCATATCACCTCTCATTGATGGTAATCATTACACATTCTAGAAAAACCAAATGAAAAATTTTATTCAGTCTCAAAGCATGCAAGCTTAGCTCACGATCGAGGTTGGCCCCAGAGTTGCCATGGTTATGAGGAATAGAATTCATATCCCAGTAGATCCAGAAGACCATGATGACGCTAACCTGAGGCTTCTCAAAGAGAATGCCGTAGCGATTAACTACTTACATTATGCGCTTGATCTTAATAAGTTTAACAAGGTCTCATGATGCAAGACAACACAAGAGATCCCGAAAAAGTTGGAGATTAACTATCAAAGAATGGATAAAGTCAAGGAGTCAAAGATTAACCTCATGTTGAGGGAGTATGAGATGTTCTCAATGAGCGCTGGTGAGGGTATTCAGAATATGAATACCAGGTTCATTAACATCATTAATGAACTGAAGAGATTGGGAAAGGAGTTCACTAAAGAGGAGCTCATCAAGAAGATTCTATGCTCTCTTACCTTATAGTGGGACTCCAAGAAGAGTGCTATTGAGGAGGCTCATGATCTAAAGACCTACAACTACGATGAGATGATAGGAACCTTGCTACCTCATGAGATATCTTTGAGGAAGTATTCTAATGACTCCAAGAGGAGTTGAGGCAAGGATAGAGAGGGCGAAGCAATTTTCCTGAAAGTTGATTCATCGAAAGAGTCCACCAGTTATGTTTCTGACGAGCAAATGGCCCTTCTGAGCAAGCATTTTAAACGCTTCATTAAGAAGGACTAGAAGTTAAACAAGAAGAAGTTTCTCGCTAATATCAAGTTAACTCAGCACCGGCGTGGAGTTGAGGAAAGACCTAAGAAAGAGCATAACAAAGATATCAAATGCTTTGGTTGTGGAGAGAAAGGCCATATTCAATCCAACTGTCCTAAGGTAAAGAAGGATAGATTCAAGAAACGGTTCAGCAAGAAGAATGAAGCCCTTGCTCCCACCTGGTGGGACTTAGAAGAATCCTCTTCATTCGATGAGTGTGAGCGGATGACACGGAGAGGTGGGCTGAGAGAGCATGGAAAATGAGAGGCGCGGTCCACCGGGGTGTTTAAAATGTACCGGGTCGGGACCCGAAAGGTTTGATAAAGAGGGCGAAAACATTTTAGATCGGTCAAACCCGAATTCGTTATCTCTTAGTGTGGAATTGTCACCTGGATTAGCTCATTCCAGGAATTAGAGTTCTGTGAGGCTTAACGTCCCCTTGCTCCCATATGAAGCGACTTAGAAGAATCCTTATCGTTCAATGAGTGTGAGCGGACGACACGGAGAGGTGGGTTGAGAGCGCACGGAAAATAAGAGGCAAGGTCCACCGGGGTGTTTAAAATGTACCTGGTCAGGGACCCGGAAGGTTTCATAGAGAGGGTGAAAACATTTTTGATCAATCAAACCCGAATCCGCCATCTTTTAGTGTGGAATCGCCACCTGGATTAGCTATTTCCAGGAATTAGAGTCTTATGAGGCTTAATGTCTAGGGGATGGCCCAATAAGACATAGAGCTTCAGGTTCGGGATAAGTTGCTTATTTCATATTGGATCACATTATATTACATATATAGAAAACAATATTTCTTAATTGTGCATGTTCACACTTATATCATTTTCGAGTTTATAATGTATGATTTGTCGTGTATGCGGTAAGCAGTAAATTCATACATAAAGTAGTAAATAAATGTGGAAAAGTAAAGATTAAAAATTACAAAATCTCGGGGGATGCAACAGCCCACCTAATCTATTAATTACAATTTCAAAAAAATACTTGAAATTGCAATACCCAAAGGAAAATAAATCCTAGGCATACATCCAACCTACATCCACAACGGTTAGCACAGGATATATCACAATGTTTACACGTTTGATCGGTTTAATTTCGACGAGGCCTGTGTGGCCTAGTTAAAAACATTGATTATAGAAATTCTTATTTAGAAATAAAAAGGATCATTTTTATTAACACATATGTTGGTCTTTTTTTATTAGTGAAAATGACCTCATGGCAAAGTATGAGGCCTATTATCCGGGAATAATTTTTTTTCCCTTCGTAGGGGTATCCAAATAGAAATTAAAGATGAAGAAGAAGTATCACAACATTTATACACAAAAAGAACATAAAATAATTCCTAGGTCCACATATAAAATGGAAATAAGAAATATACAAGAAGCACGAGATGAAGCAGCTCTAGGAACTTAGAGGTTTACCCTTTTGGTGTGAATACACTTAGGCGTATCTGTGTGATCCCTGGGAGCATTCCTCATTCATTTTTTAGTTGTGTTTGTGTGGAAAATATATGTGTATTTATCCAAAAAATAATCAGACTAGGGTTCTAAATTTGTTTTAGACCCTAGAATATCTAAGGATTTTAGAAGAAGAAAAAAAGAAATTGAAGAATGTTGATTTTAGAATCAAAAACTTCAAAATCTAAACGTGTTTTAGATCTAAATTATTTGAAAGAAAATATTTTCTTGGTTTTTGTCATGAAAATAGAATTTTTCTCTGATTTTTGAGCCCCCTTCAATCCAAAAAAGTCCCGATATTTATAGGACTAGAACCGGGCTTGAGCCAGGCTCATGGGAAACTCCAACGAGCCTCGCTAGAATTTCCAGCCAGCACCCTATCTGGGATTTCCAATGAGTCTCCTGTTGGAAATCCAACAAGTTGCTTGGATTTCCAGCAAGTTTTTTCACTAGGTTTGGCTTGATTTTTTTTTCATTAAAATATTTTTTTATTTATTAAATTAGTTTACTAAATTCTTATTTTTTTTCAAAAATAATTTAAGCCCTTAACACAACTTGACGATGAGGAACGTTCCAATTTGGAGATCTTCTGATAATCAAAAATTTGTGTGATTCAAGGATAAGAATCCTGAAAAGCCATCATCATTGAATGCACAAGCTGGTACAAAATCCTGTTCTCATAACTACCCCTCGTGTGATAATTACTAATTGTATAACCAGTATGATCATACGAAATGGAGTAGAGGGATCGAGAAAATACCTGGCCGATGTGGCTGGTGATTTCTTTATCCCCAGTGGGCCGTCATCTTTCTTGGTGTTTACAGACTCCCCAAGTGGAGGTGGAGTTCCTTGTTTACTAGGATAGTGTTTCCCCAGTCTTTACCTGTAGATGACATGATGCATATGTTATGTATGCATGATTTTATGAATAATATTTATCATATGATGTATGTTCGTCTGTTGTAGGTGTTGTAGTCTTCGTTCATTGAAGAGCCTTCTCTTATGCTAGTGCATGGTTACCCCTAGGATTTGTCTTGTTAGGGATTCAATGGATAACTTCCTCAGAGTGATGACCAAGGGTTCGTTAATTCACATTCGAATTCAAAGTTTGAATCTAGAAGATTAAGATGAGTTGTTAATCCCGCATTATGTTGTTTATGATTGCTTGGAAGCTATTTGTCTAAAGTGTTTGGAGGTATAGGATGTCCCGTTCCATTCCAAAGATGATGATCTTGATATTTCTTTAATTCTAATTGAATAGACCGCCCTTACAGGTTTTCAATCAATCGAACCTTGTCTTAATTTTTGCCTGGACCACCTTTTCAGGTTTTCAATCCAGCAGACTCATTTTTCTTTATTTTTAATTTTTCAATTTTTTTGAATGTTTACTTGTGATATTCTACCATTGGCATGCAAGTAAAAAAAATAAGCATATGCATAAAGATTTAGCAAAAATGACAATTCATTGATGAACTTAACAAGGGTATAAATGATTCAAATTATTTGACTCCTGCCATCAATTATCTCTTTCAGGTTTTCTAACCAATGTGGTTCTCTCGATGTCTTAAGTTTTTCTTGAGCCGCCCTTTTTGAGTTTTCAACTCAACGGACTATTCTTTTTGTGTTTTGAAAAGAGGCTCTAATATTTGCTCAACTAACAAAGTTTTAATTGATAGGATGATTTATTTTTTAATTTTTTATTGGCACTGCTTTTTATTGATTTATTTCTTTCACTTATGCATGATAGTAAATGTGCCAGTCTTGGTTGATTTAGTTGACAGATCGATTGCCATCCATGTCCATGACTTCATTTCTTATCTCGTTCAATGTTTCTGATCAATTGATTGGTGCTCATGCTACTTCACTAGCTTGAGGTGTACTTGATGATGAGTATTGATCATTAGAGTTTCCTTTTAAGTTCAATTATGCTCCAACAATAGGTGATATGTCAGAGATCAGACAGCTTGATTCATCAATGGTGAACGATTTTTATTCAATGATGTTTCCTCTTCAATGTAATGATCGGCCCATAAGTGTTGATGTGTTCAATAATCTGACCCCTTCTTTGTGTCTTTGACATTAAACCGGTGGTTTAACCTCAATTTACTTTGTTGGCGTTTTGGTCTTATTCTGGCTTTGATCATTTAATCTTTGTTTAACTGATTTAGTAGTCGGTGGATATTTCGTGCTATCAATCTTACGTCTTTGTAGGATGAAGCAAATGCTATCTCGAATCATCTAGTACATGTGTTTTTCTCTAACTTTCTCTCAAGAGTCAAATCATTTGAATTTATTGTAATTGTGGGGAATCTATTTATACCCAAATTAATTTCATGATGTGATGTGTCACATGTGCTAAAACATTATGTTTATGCTTATGAGAATGCGTGATGTCATTGATAGAGTATCAAGCAAGTAGACAAAGTTCAATTTGTTCAAAAATTCAAAGGCCTCATGGGCAAAGAAGCTAAATGCTTCTTTATTACATCATCAATCATGGGTTATTCTTCAGTACTACCACCCCCAGATGTGTCCATGAATTCAAAGTGCTCCATCCTATCCGCCTTCTCAAACACTTCTTGATAGCTCGAAAAGATGTCTTACCCAAACTTGTTCCTGTATGTTGGCAATGCACCATCTAAAAACTTAGTTATCATCTTCGGTATAGTTAAGCGAGCCCGAACCTGACCTATGTGGCCATCCAATGTGCATAGTAGGATTTGAAGCTCTCACCCTGCTCTTGTCTTATAGCCTCCAGATGTTGCATTATGGTTTCCATTTGAGAGTTGAACCATAGTGCCCCATCATAACCTAAGCAAGACTATTACAATCAGAAGCTATGTCCAGCGGAAGGTGGCTGTACCATTCATTGATTGGGTGGCCCAAGGTGATGATAAAGAGCTTAGCCATCATCCGTTCGCTGACCCTTAATACCCTCATCATCGGTTGGTAATGTGTTAGGTGAGTACACGGATTGCTAGATCCCACATACTTTTCAAACAGTGGCATTGTGAAGTTTGGGGGTAAGCTATCTTCATCCCCAATTATCAGTTGCACTGAGTATGGATTCATGAGATGGCCACTATGAGTGGCCAAGAACTGTTCCATAATTCCACTTATCCTGGTTATTGGAAGATGCATTCCATGCGCTTGGATAAGAGCTATATTGCCCCTGGTGAAATGCTGCATAATTGGGCAGTTGAGGTGTCTGGAATTGTGAGGCAACTGCCGTACTCCAATAGAGAATAGGTTGTTGGGTCATTCCTTGGTAGAAAGGCCCTGGTGCGAACGTCGGCTGCCCAATTTTTCTTGAGAAGAATTGGGAAGGATTGGCAAAGTTATAACTTGGTAGCCCTAATCTGAGCCTGGTTCAGCTGACTTTGTCCTACCCCAAACTAATAAGAGGCAGTAGGATTTGTGTGCACTGCATATGAGGTAGGAGGTCCCCTTGTTTCAGGCCAGGTAGTTGAACCACCGTTGTTAAGGGTGACCTCCGGGCTGGACAACACATTCTGAGCTCTCCCGGTAAGTTGGTGATGATTAATGTGTCTGGTAAGAGTTTTGTCTTGTAAGGACAGGGTGATCCTCCCTTGCACATTCTTCTTGTGGATTGGCCATGAAAGACGTACATTGAACTGAATCTAAATCGGCACCCCGAGTCCTCACTTGAGTCAGTGTATGGAACCCCCTCCAGATAGACCACGATTTTATAAACATAGACTAGGCAGTGAGCAGGCCTTTCCCAAGCCCCTTCGATACACAAGTAGAAGATCATACCATGCGTTTGGGATTCATGACATGATTTGTGATGCAAAAAATGCATGTGATGTTTAATGTTATGGCTGAATTCATAAGGCGTTAGTATGCCATGATGTGAATTATATGTTTATCAATCCATTTGAAACAAATCAAGTAGTCGTTAGGTAAGAATAAAAAATAAGTGGGAATGAAAATCCAACACTTGGGGTTAGATATGAGATTTATACGATAGCTGTGTGACATAGTAACATGAGTGGTGTAAGTGAGGTGACCAAGTTTTCCTTATGATAATAGGTCGATATTTTGAGATTTCATTCAATGACTATATCTCATGGAATGAAGAGGTCAAAATTATTTCGGGTAAGCAATGCGACATACCTTGATGAAATCGAATAAACTGAAAATAATGCCCATGTGTAGCTATTGAATGAATGAAATGGTTATTTTTCCAAATTAGGGCGAAGTCTCGGATACCTGTGTGGTCATCGCTAATTGAGGTATGTGGTGATACATGAATCTTTACCCCATGTGGGTGGATGGTTCGGGTATTAAGCATATACCCTTGAAGATTTGGTAAGGTAAGATTTTGAAATATGTTCGCCCCATGTGGGCTTAGATTTGGATATTAGCAGGGACATCACGTGATGTAGGAAAAAAGGTTTGGGTAGGTATTTGCCCCATTTGGGCTATGTGGCATGTGTGATTGGCTTGTGTGAGCTGTGAGTTAGATGTCGAGTGGACATCTCATAGGTAATTTGTAGGATATATTATTGCCCCTTGTGGGCATCTCATAGGTAATGTATTGAATATGTTGCTGCCCCTTGTGGGATAGGTGTTGGATTTCAAGTGGACATCACGCAAATTGGGGTGAATGATGCTCCATGATTCTAATTAGTTCATGTTATCCTAGGGTGACTCGATCTCGAGTGTCATCCAATCTTAAGTGTATGTGACACAAATTTGGTATCATGATGATGAGAAAATTCTATGAGTGTGTGTGTTCGAGTGTCTGCACTAAGATTCGTGGTTAGCATGAAATTTGTACAATGCATGATGAATAAAAAAGTGGTAAACTCATAGCACATAACACATAATATCCAACTTCCTACCATACAACTCCTACGCATAGGGTTTTTGGGTAGTTTCTATCCTAAGTTTGGTTCACCTTAGTACCACGAGGATACTAAGGAGTACACCTGCAAGAAAATATAATGCATGGTTGTTTGTTGGGTAATACCCTAGGGAAAATGCCTATGGCTTATTTACGTGAGGTTCATAAATGGGTTGTTGATGTAGAAGGTTCTTGTTGCTCTAAAATACACTTGAAACCTCTCACCAAATGGGTCCTAACGAGGGGGGCACATGCGATATGGCAACAAGTGCTCCACTCACTCAAGTACAATCTTTTCTCAAGGAGGCAGATTAATACAAGAGAAAGCTTCGCGGTAATAGGGTACCTTGGACTTACAGGCTAATCCCCTTTATTGCAATGTGAATTTATTAATATGTCATAATTAAGAAAATAGGGAATAATGTGTTTGACAATTTTCGGCACTTATCCAAAAGCTAAAACCTTTTTAAAAATAGGTTAAAGAAAAGTCCCCAACAAAGTCATCACTATGAGCAGACAACACGGAGTGGTGGGTCGAGAGAGCGCGGAAAATGAGAGGCGCTATCCACCGGGGTGTTTAAATGTATCAGGTCGGGGACTTAAAAGGTTTGATAGAGAGGGCGAACACAGTTTAGATCGGTCAAACCCGAATCCGCCGTCTCTTAGTGTGGAGTCGCTACCCAGATTAGCTCTTTCCAGGAATTAGAGTTCTGTGAGGCTTAACGTCTGGGGGCAGCCCACTAAGACATAGAGTTTCAGGTTCGAGATAAGTTGCTTATTTCTTATTGGATCACATTATATTACATCTATATAAAACCGTATTTCTTTGTTGCGCATGTTCACACTTATGTAGTTTTCAAGTTTATAATGTATGATTTGTGGTGTATGCGGTAAGCAGTAAATTCATACATAAAGTAGTAAATAAATGCGGAAAAGTAAAGATTGAAAATTACAAAATCTCGAGAGATGCAACCGCCAGCCTAATCTATTAATTACAATTCCAAAAAAAATAATTGAAATTGTAATACCCGAAGGAAAATAAATCCCAGGCATACATCTAACCTGCATCCACAACAGTTAGCACATGATATATCACAACATTTACATGTTTGATCGGTTTAATTTCAACGAGGCCCGTGTGGCCTAATTAAAAACATCGATGATTGAAAATTCTAATTTAGACATAAAAAGGGTCATTTTTATTAAAACGTATGTTGGTAATTTTTTATTAGTGAAAATGACTGCATGGCAAAGATTGAGGCTTGTTATTCAGGAATAATTTTTATTCCCTTCGTGGGGGTATCCTAACAGAAATTAAAAATGAAGAAGAAGTATTACAACATTTATAAAATAAAAGAACATAAAATAATTCCTAGGTCCAAATATAAAATGGAAATAAGAAAATATAAGAAGCACGAGATGAAGCAGCTCTAGAAACTCAAAGGCTTACCCTTTCGATGTGAATTCACTTTGACATGTCCGTAGATCCCCGGGAGCATTCCTCGTTCGTTTTTTAGTTGTGTTTGTATGGAAAATAAATATTTTTTATTCAAAAGATATTCAGACTTGGGTTCTAAATTTGTTTTAGACTCAGAATATCTAAGGATTTTAATAGAAGAAAAAAAAAGAAATTGAAAAAAGTTGATTTGAAAATAAATAATTTCAGAATCCAAATGTGCTTTGGATTCGAATTATTTGAAAGAAAATATTTTCTTGATTTTTCTCATTTTTATTTCTTGTGAAATAGAGTTTTTCTCTGATTTCTAAGCCCCCTTCAATCCAAAAAGTCTCGGTATTTATAGAACTTGAGCTGGGCGTGCTAGAAATTCCAGCGAGCCTTGCTGGAAACTCTAGTGAGCTTCATGGGAATTTTCAGCAGGCTCGCTGGGATTTCCAGCGAGGTTGCGTTGGAAATCCCAGCCTCGATGGGAATTCTAGCACCCTCGCTGGAAATCCCAACGAGTGAGGCTGGGATTTCCAGCAGCCTCACTGGAAATCCTAGCAAGCCTCACTGGGATTTCCAGCGAGCCCCCCTTTTTTCACTATGTTTGGCTCGATTTTTTTTCATTAAAATATTTTTTTATTTATTAAATTAGTTTACTAAAGTCCTATTTTTTAAAAAAATAATTTAAGCCCTTAACACAACTTGACGATGAGGAATGTTCCCATTTCGAGATTTTCAGATAATCGAAAATTTGTGTTATTCAAGGATAAGAATCTTGAAAAGCCATCATCATTGAATGCATGAGCTGATACAAAATCTTGTGCTCACAATGAGGAAGCAATTGATTCAGTAAACCTCTGTCCCATGGCCATCCAAAATTAAAGGGGCGAAGGCTCAACATCTACCTCTGGTAGAGATCCATCAGCTACTGACTCCGAAGCTGAGCGCAATAAGGGAAAAGCTCCTCAAGCTAAGGTACATTCTGAAATTCCCTTATCTATGGAAGGATTCGCCCAGTTTCTTTTTGATGTTATGAAGTTAACTAACAAGTCGATGAAAAACATCAAAGAGTTAGTGAGGAGATGTGAAGATTTGGAAGACACTATCGCTTCCTTATCTCTTGATATCCGCTTTCTTCAAGAAAATGCAGAGTATCAAGACTATTCAAATAGCAAGCTCACTAAGCAATTAGATGAGTTGGCTGCTGAGGTAACAGCTTTGAAGAAGATGTAGGATCCTCTATCCAACCAACAGTCAACCATCGAGTAACCAAACTCGCAAGTCTAAGAGGAAGAATTCCTCTAAAAAGAAGAAAGCGAGCCAGCCCAAAGCAAAAATGACATATGGTTTTTATAGAAAAGATGGATATGCCATGGTAATGTATAGGCATAAAAATTGTTATTATGATGAGTAAGGCTTGTCAAATTTAAGCACTGCTAACAAGGGAGGACCCAATTGAAAGGCACGGATACCTAAGAAAACGTAACTGTTTTGTAGGTGAGCCTTAGATCCGGTAATGACTCTCAAATGTTGTATTAGGATAGCAGATGCTCAAGGCATATGATGGGAGATGAAAGCCAGTTCATCTCATTGGAGCGTAAAAGAAATGGAAGTATCAATTTTGGAGATAACTAGAAAGGCAAGATTGTGGGCTGTGGCACTGTCGGTGTCTCTCCTTCAATCGAAAAGGTTTCTCTAGTCAAAGATCTAAAGTTCAACTTGCTTAGTGTGGCCTAGCTTTGTGATAAAGGAAGAAAGGTTACATTCGACTTAGCAGGTTGTTCAGTAATTGACTGTAAGACTAATTCTTTTATTCTCTTTGCTCCTCGAATCAATAATGTTTATCTGATTGATTTATCCCCCGGCTCCACTAATGTGTGTCTTGTTTCTAAGGAGGATAATTCGTAGCTTTGGCATAGAAAATTGGGTCATATAAATATGAACATTCTACCCAAATTGACCAAAAAACAATTCGTTGTGGGGTTACCCAGCATCAACTTTGAAAAGGATAAACTCTGCTCAGCTTGCTAATTAGGTAAGCAAGTTAAGAAATCTTTTAAGTCAATTAATCACGTAGTAACTAAGAGACCATTAGAGTTCTTCCACCTGGATCTTTTCGGTCCAGTTCAACCAATGAGCATGGGTGGTAAGAGATTTTAGTTGGTGCTTCACGAGATTCACTTGGTAGTATTGCTGAGTAGCAAAGACAAAACATATGAATCTTTTGTGAAACTCAGTAATCGGATAATGAACGAAATAGGAACTAAAATCATCAGAATCTGAAGTGATCATGGACGAGAATTCGAGAACTTCAATTTCAAAGAATTCTGTTCAGCGCATGGTATTGACCACAACTTCTCTTCTCCTTATACTCCTTAACAAAATGGGGTTGTAGAAAGGAAGAATAGAACCATAGTTTACATGGCTCGATCCATGCTGAGTGATAACAATCTACCAAAGTAATTTTGGGGAGAAGCTATTAACACAGCGTGTTATATCTTGAATTGGGTGTTAATACACCCAATTCTAGAGAAAACACCCTATGAACTTTGGTGAGGGTGCATGCCTAAGATTGGTTATCTCAAATCATTTAGCTATAGGTGCTTTATTCTTAACACCAAAGAGCAACTAGGAAAGTTTGATCCTAAGTCTGATAAAGGTATCTTTTTGGGATACTCAACTAATAGCAGGGCATATAGAATATATGTCAAAAGAATCGGCCTATTGGAGGAGTCTATGCATGTGGATTTCGATGAAACTAACTATTCAGATAGTCATCCATCTGATAAAGATAAAGGAGTACCCCAACAAGCGAATTAACTTAGCATGCCACTCTTTGTGCTACCAAACTCAGCACAAGACCCCCTACCAAGGATGCCAAAGAATATGAGGATCTTTCTATCAACTTCAATGATGGAAAAGATCAACCTCCACCTCAGCATCCCATTGTCGATCCTCCAACAGTTGATCCAAGTCTTCTAAGAGAGATTAGAGTTCATTGCAACCATCCGCTAGATAACGTAGTTCAAGATGTTCATAATCTAGTGATGATACAATGTCAGCTCAGTAGGATGATGAGTCATCCAGCCTTCATTTGATCGAACCCAAGAAGTTTGATGATGCAGAAGGAGATGATTATTGGATGATCACAATGCAAGAGGAGCTAGATTAGTTTAAGTGTAATGATGTTTGAGATCTAGTTACAAAGCTGAAAGGGAAATCTATCATCGAAATAAAATGGGTATTCAGGATCACATTAGATAAAGATGGCTTTGTTGTCAGGAAGAAAGCCAGGCTTGTTGCTCAAGGCTACAATCAGTAGGAAGGCATTGATTATGATGAGACTTATGATTCTGTAGCCCATCTTGAAGTTATTCAAATCATGTGTACTTTCGTATCTCATATGAACTTCAAATTATTTCAAAATGATATCAAGAGTGCATTCTTGAATGGATTTATTTGAGAAGAAGCCTATGTTCGCCAGACTCTAGGTTTTGAAGATCTGAAGAATCTTGAGCATGTCTTCAAACTAAAGAAGGCTCTCTACGGATTGAAGCAGGCTACTAGAGCTTGGTATGAGAGGCTGACCAATTTCTTGATCAATAAAGGATATGAAAGAGGGAAGGCAGATACAACTTTGTTTATCAGGCGAAGAAAAAAAGATGTGTTGTTCGTCCAAATCTATGTGGATGATATCATTTTTGGAGCAACTAACGAGAAGCTATGCAAGGAGTTCAGTAAGTAGATGAAGAGCAAATTTGAAATGTCTATGATGGGAGAGCTCAATTTCTTTCTTGGTCTTCAAATCAAGCAAACTGAAGATGGAATTTTCATCAAATAAGCTAAGTATGCTAGAGAAGTCTTGAAGAAGTTTGGCATGGAACATTCGAAGACAATGTCCACTCCCATGGCCACTGATACTATCTTGAGTAAAGATTAAGCTGGAAAACCTATGGACAACAAATTCTAGAGAGGAATCATTGGCTCTCTTCTTTATCTCACTGCCAGTAGGCTAGACATTTAGTATGTTGTATGCTACTGTACTCGGTATCAAGCTGACCCTAGAGAATCTCATTTAGCCATTGTTAAGAGAATTCTCAGGTACTTGCTAAGCTTGATTGAAGCAAGTCCGTGGTATCCCAGTAGCTCAGATTACACTCTAAAGGGATTAACATATGTTGATTATGGTAGAGATAAGCTCAACAGGGAAAGCATAATAGGAGGATGTCATTTCCTTGGAGAGTGCCTTGTCTCATGGTACAGTAAGAAGCAAACTTCTGTTGCATTGAGTACAGCTAAAGCTGAGTACATGGTAGCAGGAAGTTGCGTAGCACAATTGTTATGGATTAAGCAGCAACTGGAAGATTATGGTACAAAGTCAAATTATCTCGAAGTTATGTGTGATAAAAAGAGTTCAATTGACCTATCCAAAAACAAGTTTAGCATGGCTGTATGAAGTATGTCAATATTAAACATCACTTCATTAGGGGTCATGTGCTACAAGGAAATATCAAGCTAGAGTATGTTGCGCTGATATCTTCACTAAATCATTGCCAAAGTAGCAATTCTGTATTCTAAGGTAATCAATTGGAACGGCGAATCCGCGTTGAAGAAGAAGAAGGAAAGTGAAATTCTGCATAATTTTGGCTAAGTTTTGGATATCAAGCCTTGAGAAGACATGTGGATAACACCATCCATAATTTAAAGTACAGCGTGAGGAATAGTTTTGCGGTTAAAATTCAAGCTCCATGTTTTCAAAAAGATGTGCGTTTGAAGTGGAATCATTTTTATCTAAACTCACCATTTTACTAAGGTGGTTAATCTCTTGCCAATCTCAATGTTCATTTTCATCAAGCATTGTGGAAGCAACACGTACCCCTGGGAGATGATGATGCCTATTTAAGTTGAAAAGTTGAAGAGAGAAGCTTCACTTGCATTCTATGTTTTTGAATTCTAAAGTAATTGAACCCTAATTTTTTCTTCTCTTTCAAATGCTTTCAACTTCTCTCAAATGTAGATTACCTGAACAACCTTTAGGCTTCCTACCACTACTTCTCTAAAAATCGTAGTGAACGCTGAAGGAAAAACTAAAAAGTTGACCCTAGAAGAAGGCACCCTCTTCACTAAAGTGGATTAGGTTGATAACCTATAATTTGGTATGATCTATGAAGTAGACAATGAGGGGTTGTTGAGGAATAAAATCATGCACAGAATCATCAAGAAGTAACACCTCAGCTCCTTCCTGAAGATGGAAGGACCTGCCATCACAAGACTCATCAAATCATTCTACTCAAACCTCTACACCATTCAAGGGTTTAATGACATGCTGGTGATGGAATTTGGAGGCAAATAAACACTTATATGCTCGAGATTGATTAGGAGCATCCTCAACATGCCTACAAGAGGCACTCAACTCAGCAAGACTGGTGATAAGGACACCATTATTATTCCTAAGGATTGGGAGCTCCCCTCAAATTATGTATTAAGGGAGATTGATGCGAGTGGAATGAGTTGGATCACTAAAGCTTACCACAAGCTCGTAGTGAAGCTGCTACTACCAAAGACTGGGTCTGTGACTAGCTGCACCTACTTCGATAGGTGTGTGGTCTACTATGTGGTATGGGGTAAGAAGCTTAACTGGCTAGTGGTGATTCTTCACCATTTGATCAAGCCGACTACTATCTATCACTATGGTTACCTCATAAGAAAACTGATGAGGGCAGCGAAAGTGGACTTTACTCAGTTTTTGGGGGAGTCTGGTGACACAGTTTTGCCTATGAAGAAGAGATTCAACATGTCTCACTTCAGCAAACTGGTTCACAACCAAGTACATACTAGGTGCAACAGGGCACAACAGAAGCGTAAGCTTAAGTGAGTACTGATAGTAGTACTGGTAGACATCCCAAAGGAGGAAGAAGATGGCTTCATGGTGGACTTTTATGATAGTGATGACTTAGAAAAAGTTCCCATTTCCAGCAACCTAGAGCAAATCACCGCTACCGCCTCCTCTCCCAAGTAGAATGCTACTTCCTCTAAGGCCAAGGGGAAGAGCCTTGCGAAATTCAAAGTTGATGAGGTCCCTGCTTAGCCCCTATGAAGGAAGATGAAGGCTAAAACCTACACATAAAGAGAAGTAGAGGCCAAACTACATGTTGAACAGGAGGTAGAGGAACAAAAAGATGCGATTGCTATTGATGAGTCCTTGCCCCAAATAAAGCATAAAATGGTATTCTCAGAAGAAATTGAGGAGCAGGGTGAGGCTAAGAGGTCTAGAGATGAGGACACTATAAATCCTAAAGCTGTTGCTGAAGTTCAAGAAGTTCTTGCCAAAGAGAAGGGCACTCAATGCAAGTGTTCTGCCACCAATAGGCCCCTGCAAAGAAATGTGTAGGTGGTGAGTAGCAAGGAGGATGTTGGAGACACCCTATCCTTGATTCCTGAGGAGTCTCTTCCTCAAGATCCCAACATCCCCACACCTTTTTTCACTCATATTGAGCACCCCTTCTACTCAGCATGAGTAACCTCAAGCTGACCCATCCTTGGGTTAAAAAGTTAACCCTGAGGTTCCTTCAAATCCTAACCCTTCTTCCCTTGTAAATTCTTCAAAACCCTTGGTGTCTACTCCTGTAAATCCTAAAACACAGACTGTAGATCCTCAAACACAGATTGTAAATTCTCCTCTTCCTTCAAATACAGTACATTACAGATTGTAAATTCTCCTCCTCCTTCAAATACTATACATTCTCCCATACATATCCCTTCATCCCCTATCAATAACTAAAATTCTCCCATTCATATTTCCTCTCCTATAAAAAGCCATTATTCCTTTTCTCCTAACCCTTCTTCAGTAAATAACTCTCATATCCTGCCTTCTCCTATATAAACCCAAACACAAACCATTTCTTGTACATCCCTTGTACCTTCTATTCCGCTCAAGAAAGCCATTCCCCCTATTTCTCCAACTATAAATACTTTCGAACCACCCTCTTCTTCAAACCAAAACTCTACCCCCTTAACCCCTTTGTTAGGGAAGTTCCTAATGTTGAGAACTACGCTTAGCAAGGAAAAGTAAGTGGTCAGAATGCTAAGGCAAATTTTACAACCTGTGAAGCAATTGAACCTAGTAGAGAGCCAATCCATGAGGATTTGGGTGATATATCTTTCTTGGTAGAAATCAGAGAGTTAGCTAGGAAGAAACTCCCTATGCTTAAGACAACTACTAAGTTGGATGGAGCAGTAAGCAAATTGCTACTTACTCAAGAATTGACGGACTTACCCTCCAAGCCTAAGGCAAAATTTCTTAAATTAGAACATCACACAAGTGTGCCCAGTGAATCTCTCTACTTTGAGGAGTTTGAGAAGATCCAAGGTAGCTTGGTTGTTATTCGAAATCATTTAGCAAAAGAGAGTGCGAAAAGCTTGGTGGATAAGATGGCACTAATTCTGACCGGGTTAATGGATTCTGTAGCCCAACTTGGGGCAACAATCACGTTTATCCCCACATCCACTATTATGGCTGGAACAGGCAAGATAAAGGGTAGTGTGGATTCTGCTATTGAGCAGTTGAGTCAATTGAGTTCCAACATGGGAACTCAAGTACACAGATCTATGAGCTTGGATAGGAGCAGGCCAAAATAAAGACGTTGAACGATCGCAAGATCGCAAATGTTCTAAAAGAGGTAGAAACAACGAAGGACGTTGGGCACAGTATTGCAAAGTTGCTAGAAATTCAGTCTAAATTTTTTTGTGATGCATGAAAATAAGCAAGACACCATGGTCAAGCTGTTGAGTGATATCTCTAGGAAGTTGGACAAAGCCGCAGTGCTAAATCTAGACTCCATCGACACCTAGTTTGAAGTCATTAGCTGCGAGATCAAAGATCACACTACAACCAAGATCGCTGACTCTCAAAAGTTTTTGGTGAAATCCATGGGATAGTTATTTCCAGAGATGCCTGTTCCTTGCCCTCCTCCAATGGAATCGCGCTGCCTTGAAGCCAATTTGACCGTTCATGGAAATCTCTTGGAGGAATTGAAATTGGTGTGGACTCCCTGACCTCAGCCGCCAAACTTGATGCAAAGGATATTGACTTTAGTGCTAGGTGTCTAAAAAAATCTGTCCAAGGATTATTGGTATGGAAGCTAAGATGAATGTCGCACTCTCAACAATGAAATTCAGAGCCCTGCTGTAATGTTTCCAACAATTCACATGCTAAGGATTTGATCAAATTACACACCTCACTCGGTGTCATCATGTTCTGCTGTCGGAGCTAAATGATCAGAAGTTCTTATTCACCAAAGGTAAGAAGAAACTAGAAGAAGAAATTTCTCCGCAACTCATTGGCCATCAATCAGACTTTTAAGCTGCTCTCGACTCTTCTAATGTCTACTTGGAGCAACTTGTTTCAAGCCAGATAGTAATGGGGGAGAAAATAACTGAAGAAGCTATGAAGACGGCAATTCAGAGAAAGGAAATCTTCTAAGGTGACCGCAGAATCCTCAGCAACAACAACATCGAAGACTATCTCAAGACCATTCTTGAACTTCAATGTCAAAGCAATAGCAACAGCATAAGAAATAGATAGCCCAATGTACCTAAGTAGTTTAGGAAACTTGTAATAGAACCTCATGTAATCTTAGTTCAGGACATAGCTCATGTACTGACTAAGTCAAATTTTTTTATTAATAATATTACAAGTTTCTACCTCAAGTCAAGAGATTCTTAACTTTAAATTGCTATTTTGTATGCTATGTATTGAAAATGTAATGCAGAAACTCATACAAGAGACCAACCTTGAAGAAAAGCTAAAGTAAGACAAAGTCTCAAATCGAAGAACAATACTCTAAGTATGGGGGAGTTGAGTTGCTTAAGGAAGATTCACTCAGTATGGGGGAGTTTAAGCTGACTAAGGGAAGTCACTCAGTAAAGGGAGTCTTACATAACTTTCCATGTATTTATGATATTCTTAAACTACCTCATTCAATTAACTTCTTCAATTACCTAGTTTGCTATCTATCCAAAATGGGGGAGATTGAAAAACCCAAGTTAACAATACTTAAACATTTTTGAAATAGCAAACTGAATAGGCTAGTGAATTTAATTGAGTACTAAGTAGACTCTTAGTTAATGAAGCTGACTTGAGTTTTGTTTAAGGAAAAATAACTCAGTTTTGCTGAGTCATAAATTAAGTTATGACTTAGTGTAGGAAAAGCTAAGATGTGCTGAGTACTACGTAGTTTAAGTAAATATCTACTCAGCATGTACTGATAATGTCTTTTATTAATGAAAAGGAGTTCCCTTTGACACTTTGAGAGTTAAACGACACACATGCGTTTAACGTATTATGTGAGAGACAGAATATTTTTAGATGCTTTTAAGGTCAAAAAGCGTTAAAATTAAAGAATATTTAAAGTGGTCCTCACAAGACAAAAGGTGTCAGTACTAAATGTCAGGAATCCTTCACAAAAGTCCAAGGAAAAAGGAATTCTTTGTCATGCACTATTTCTCAATGTCTCCACGCCACTTTGCTAACGTTAGCAATATCAACAAATATGATGATTCCACCTTGCATTCTCGTGCGCCTCTCTCAAATTGAATTGCTTGAAGATAAACGAGATTTTATCAATTGAATAATATCGTGCCTCAACATTCAATTTTCTATCTCTAAACATCGAGGAATCTATCTCCAATGGGAAGATTCAAAAGATATGAAGAGAAGAGAAATTGAAGATCAACGAGCCCGAAAAGTTTGCAACAGCTACTTCGTAAAGGTTTAAGTATAAATAGAAGACATAGGCATACGTTCAAACTTGGTGAATCACCTTGAATTTCTGAAGAGCTAAATCACTGCAAAAAATCCTTCTAGCTTCCAAGAAATTCCATTTCAAGCAATCAACAAACAATCCATTTTCACATCTATTTGTAATAGAGAGAATCACTCAGTAGAATAAGATTGTAAGGATTCAACATTTTATAAGTTGAATCCAATTTTTAATTCTTATTCATCTTTGAGTGACAGTTGGGGAAGGGTACCCAAACTGTGTTAGTAGTAGATTAGAAACAAAGGTTCTTTCTATAAAATTGTTCAACCCATTGTAAAGGTTGCTCTGCCTAAGTAAGAAAAGATCAATTAGTGGATTTAAGCATGGAGAGGGTATATGGTGACTGGAGGTAAGCTCGAGGCACAACCAGGATAAAACCAGGTGTTGACATTCTTACTTTCACTATCAAGTCTTTATCATCCAGCATTCTTTTTTTCCTAAATCATTTTCAGTTGATAAACCAATTCGTGCTGAGTAGGAACTGAATAAGGAATTGAAGATAAACTGTACAGCATAGCTGAATAGTTTGTAAGTTTTAAAGTGCTCAACATCGCATAGCTTAGCATGTCTTTAAAACTTAAATTGGCTTAATTTTCTTTATAAAAATGAAAAGTAACTGAGAATCGCATTCACCCCTCCTTTGCTATCATTTATAAGCCGTATAAGGACCAACAGTATCATTACAAAATGTTGGAGATCCCTCACTAAAGTCCAAGATAAAATGAATGCTCTAACATGCGCCATTTCTTAGTATCTCCGTGCGCCTCTGCAAATGTTAGAAAGTCAACTAATGATAGAATGCCATGTTTCATCTCATGTGCCTCTCTATTAAAATGGATTGCTTGAAGACAAATGAGTTTTTGACAATGGAATTTTATCGCACTTCAACGTTCAAAATTTCATCTCTAAACATCTTGGAATCTACCTCCAACGGGAAGGTTTGAAATATTTGAAGAGAAGAGAAATGGAAGATCTGTCGGGGTGAGAAGTTTACAACGGCTAATTCCAAGAGCTTTGACTATGAATAGAAGACTAGAGAAGACATTAAAACATTAAAACTTGGTGAATCACCTCAAATTTCTTTAAGAGGTGAAACTCTATTCAATTACTCCCAACATCAAGAAATTCTAAATCAAGCACTTAGCAAACACTTATTGTTTTCAATCTGTTTGTAATAGAGAGAATACCACTCATAGATTTAACCTTGCAAAGGATTCAACATTTTATAAGTTGAATTCAGTTCGCAATTCTTTTCATAAATATGAGTGTCAGTTTAGGAAGGGTACCTAAACTGAGTTTGAGAGGTAGTTAAAAGAAAGGTTCTTTATGTAATAGAGTTTACCTATTGTAAAGGCTGCTCCACCTAAGTCAGGAACAAACACTAGTGGATTTATGCTCGGAGAAGGTATTCGGTGACTAGAGGTAGGCTAGGGGCTGAACAAGGATAAAATCAAGTGTTGAAGTTCTAACTTTTGCTGTTGCCTTTATTGGGCTTCATATCTCATTCATCATTCTTTCTATCTTATCATTTTGCTTGAAAAACCAATCGAAGCTGAGTTGAGAACTTAGCACGCGATTGAAGATAAACTGTGCCAGCAAAGCTGAGTAGTTTATGTGTTTTTAGACCCTGCTCAGCATCGTTTTACTCAGCACGCATCTAAAAACTAAACTTGGTTAAAAAAAATTTATAAACTCTAAAAGTAACAAAGAACTACATTCACCCCTCCTCAACTGTTATATTAAAACCGTTTTTGGTCTAACAACTGGTATCAAAGCAAGTTCTCAACTTATAAACTAATTATCTTTGAGTTAAAGATCCATAAATGGCTTACAACAACTTTAGATCCGGCTAGGGACAGATAGTGCTCCTAAAGGAGGGAATGTCTGTAACTAGGCCACCGTTGTTCAATGGTAATCATTATACATTTTGGAAAAATCACATGAAAAACTTCATTCAATCTCAAAGCATGCAAGCATGGCTCACTATAGAGCTTGGCCCACGAATTCCTACTGTTAATAGGAATGGGGAACGTGTTCTAATCGATATAAAGGAATCCGATGATGCTGATCTTAGGTTTCTCAAAGAGACTGCCACAATGATTAATTACTTATACTGTGCACTAGATCATACTGCGAGACAGCATAAGAAATCTGGAAGCTAGAGATTACCTTTGAGGGGACTGACAAGGTTAAGGAGTCCAAGATAAATCTCATGCTGTGAGAGTATGAGATGTTCCTGATGGGCGCCAGTGAGGGTATTCAGGCCATGAATACCAGGTTCATTAACACCATTAATGAATTGAAGCTTCTTGGCAAGGAGTTCACTAAGGAGGAGCTAGTGAAGAAGATTCTTCGCACTCTTACCTTAGAGTGAGATGCCAAGAAGAGCGTAATCGAGGAGGCTCATGATTTTAAGACCTATAACTATGATGAGCTGATAGGCACCTTGCTAACTTAGGAGATGAACCTGAGGAAATATATCAATAACTTAAAAAAGGAGTAAAGGCAAGGAAAGAGAAGGCAAAGCCATTATCCTAAAAGTTGATTCCTCTGAAGAATCCACAAGCTACGATTCTAATGAGCAAATAACCCTTCTAACTAGGTGTTTCAAACGCTTCATGAAGATGGATGAGAAGTTCAACAAAAAGAAGTTTCTCACTAATATCAAGTCAACTTAGCACCGGCAAGGAGTTGAGGAAGGACCCAAGAAGGAATACAATAAAGTTATCAAATGTTTTGGCTGTTTTAAGAAAAGCCATATCTAGTCTAGTTATCCAAAGAGCAAGAAGGGCAGATACAAGAAGAGGTTCGCAAAGAAGAATGAGACACTTGCTATCACTTAGAGTGATTCAGAGGAGTCTTCGTCATCAGATGAAGAATCAACTGATTCTTCCAACCTCTGCTTAATGGCCATTGAGAATGAAAGGGGTGAAGGCTCAACAAAGGGAAGGCTCCTCAAATTGAGGTACATCTTGAAATCCCTTTATTAATAGAAGAGTTTGCTCGGGCACTCTTTAATGTCATGAAACTGACTAATTAGTTGATGAAAAATATCAAAGAGCTAGTGAGGAGAAGTGAAGATCAGGAAGACACTATTGCTTCCTTGTCTCTTGATATCTGGTTTCTTCAAGAAAAAGCTAAGTATCAGGACTGTTATGTCAACAAGCTCACTGAGAAATTAGATGAATTGACTACTAAGATAACAGCTTTAAAGAAGGAACGGGTTCCTCTTCCAGCCAATAATCAGACTCTGAATTACCAAATTCATAATGTTCAGAGGAAGAATTCCTCTAAAAAGAAGAAAGTGAGGCAGCCCAAAGCAAAAATCGCTTGCGATTTTTGTGGAAAAGCTAGACATGCTACAGTTCTCTGTAGACATATAAAAAGGTTATTACGACGAGTATGATTGGAGTAACTTAAGCACTACTAACAAAGGAGGACCTAACTTGAGAGCATGGGTACCTAAGAAAACATAACTATTTTGTCAGTGAGCCTTAGATATGTTGATAACTCTTGAATGTGGTATGTGGATACCGGATGCTCAAGGTATATGATGGGAGATGAAAGTCAGTTCATCTCATTAGAGCTCAAAAGAAATGGAAGTGTTAGTTTCGGAGATAACCAAAAAGGCAAGATTGTGGGATGTGGGACTGTTAATGTCTCCCCTTTAATTAAAGAGGTTTCTTTGGTCAAAGGACTCAAGTTCAATTTGCTTAGTGTAGCCCAGCTTTGTGACAAAGATAATAGGTTACATTCGACTCAGCAGGTTGCTCTGTCATTGACTCTAAGACTGATTCTACTATTCTCTTTGCTCCTAGAATCAATAATGTTTATATGATTGATTTATTCCATGGCTTCACTAATGTCTGTCTTGTATCCAAGAAGGATAATTCATGGCTTTGGCATAGAATGTTGGGTCATGTAAATATGATGATTCTGTCCAAACTAGCCAAAAAGAAATTAGTTGTGGGTTTACCTAGCATTAGCTTTGAGAAGGATAAACTTTGCACAGCTTGCCAGCTAGGTAAGGAAGTTAAGAAATCATTTAGGTCAATTAATCATGTAGTAACTAAGCGATAGTTAGAGCTCCTCCACCTAGATCTTTTCAGCCCATGAGCATGTTTGGTAAGAGATTCTCATTGGTGGTTGTGATTGACTTCACGAGATTCACTTGGGTAGTCTTGCTGAGTAGCAAAGATGAAACATATGAATCTTTTATCAAGCTCTGTAATCGGATGATAAACGAAATAGGAACTAAAATCAGTAGAATCCAAAGTGATCATGGATGTGAATTCAAGAACTTTCATTTTGAAGAATTATGTTCAGCACATGGCATTGATCACAACTTCTCTTCTCCTTATACTCCTCTACAAAACGGGGTTGTAGAAAGGAAGAACAGAACCATAGTTGAAATGGCACGATCCATGCTGAGTGATAATAATCTACTAAAGTACTTTTGAGGAGAAGATGGTTAACACAAGATGTTATATCTTAAATTGGGTTCTAATTCACCAAATTATGGAGAAAACACCCTACGAGATTTGGCGAGGGCGCAAGCCTAAGATTGGTCATCTTAGATCATTTGGTAGTAGATGCTTCATTCTTAACACCATGGAGAAGTTTGGCAAGTTTGATGATAAGTCTGATGAAGGTATCTTTCTGGGATACTCAAATAACAGTAGGGCATATAGAATATATGTCAAGCATTCCAGCATATTAGAGGAGTCTATGCATGTAGATTTTGATGAAACTAACAATGTAGATAGACATCCATCCAATGAAGATGAAGGAGTAACCCAGCAAGCAAATCCACTCAGCATACCACTCTCTATGCTACCCAACCCAACATAAGAACCTGAAGTTGAGGAAGTCAAAGATGACAATGATGATCTCTCTATCAACTTCAACAATGGTGAAGAACAACCACCACCTCAGCCACCCATTGTAAATCCTCCAACTATTGATTCGAGTCTACCGAGGGAGATTAGGACCCATCGTAACCATCCGCTAGACAGCATTGTTGATGATGTTCATAATCTCATGATGATGCGAGGTTAGCTCAGCAGGATGATGAGTCATCCAGCTTTCATCTCATTGATTGAAGCCAAGAAGTTTGAGGAAGTATAAGAAGATGATTATTCGATGATCACAATGGAAGAGGAGCTTGATCAGTTCAAGTGTAATGATGTTTGGGATCTAGTTCCTAATCCTAAAGGGAAATCAATTATTGGAACCAAATGGGTTTTCAAGAACAAGCTTGATGAAGATGGCTCTATTGTTAGGAACAAAGCTAGGCTTGTTGTGCAAGGCTATAATCAGCAAGAAGGCATCGATTATGATGAGACTTATGCTCCTATAGCCAGGCTTGATGCTATTTGAATCTCATGTGATTTATCATCTCATATGAATTTCAAGTTATTTTAAATGGATGTTAAAAGTGCATTCATGAATGGATTCATTCATGAAGTTTATGTTTGCCAGCCTTTTGGTTTTAAAGATCAGAAGAATCCTGATCATGTCTTTAAATTGAAGAAAACTCTCTATGGAGCACTCTAAGCCGATGTCCACTCCCATGGCCACTAATACTATGAGTAAGGATGAAGGTGGTAAACTAGTAGATAGTAAGTTCTACACAGTTATTATCAGTTCTCTTCTTTATCTCATAGCTAGTATACCAGACACACAATATGCTTTTTGCTACTGTACTCGATATTAAGCTGACCCTAGAGAATCTCATCTAGCAACTGTAAAGAGAATCCTCAGATCCTTGCAAGGCTCTATTGAAGCAGGTCTATGATATCCCAACAGCATGGATTTCACTCTAAGAGGATTCAGAGATGCTGACTATGGAAGAGACAAGCTCGATATGAAAAGCATCATAGGAGGATGTAATTTCCTTGGAGAATGCTTAGTCTCATAGTATAGCAAGAAGTAAACTTCTATTACTCTAAGTACATCTGAAGTTGAGTACATAACAATACGAAGTTACGTAGCACAACTACTATGGATCAAGTAGCATCTAGAAGATTATGGTATTAAGTTAGATTATCTCAAAGTTATTTGTGATAACAAGAGCACAATTGACCTATCAAAGAATCCAATTGAGCATGCAAAGATGAAGCATGTTAACATTAGACATCACTTTGTTAGAGGTCATGTACTAATGGGAGATGTCAAGCTGGAATATGTTTCGTTAGAAGAATAATGTGCTGACATATTTAGGAAACCATTACCAAAGGAGCAGTTCAATTATGTAAGACAACTTATTGGTATGGTGAACCCCATGTGAAGAAGAAGTTAGAAATTTGGATAAGTATTGAAGATCAAACTTTATTTCAAATAGGAGATGACATGTGCTTAACTCCGTCTAATTTTAAAGTAACAGCGCGAGATTCAGTTTCATAGATAAAATCAAAACCCACATTTTCAAAAAGAGGGGCTTTTGAATTGGAATCGTTTTCTGCTATACTCACCATTTTATTAAGGTAGTTAATCAAGTGTTAATCTCAACATTGATTCTAATCAAGCTTTGTGAATGCGCCACATTTCTCTGAGAGATTAAGATGCCTATAAAAGATGGATGAAGCTGAAGAGAGAGGTTACTTACTTTTGCGAATTCTAATCATTTCAAAAGCAAAGAACCCTAATTCTCTCAAATATCCTTCCCATCTTTTCTGAAATGGCGATCACAAAGAGAACTCTCACCCCCCTAAGCGAATCAAAGAAGAAAATGTTTATTCACATTGATGGACATTGGAAGCAAATCGTTTTTCTGGTGGGAACCATTTTCACAAAGGTCGAATGGGCTGAAGATCTGGATTTTAGTCTAGTATTTGAGGTGAACTATGAGAGTATAATCCTCAATAGATTCATGAACCTCAGCCAATTTCTTTTACTTGATGGCCCTACCATCAAGGAGCTTATGAGGGGATTCTACACCACTCTTTATACTATTAAGGGGTATGAAGATGTGCTTCTGATGGAGTTCAATAATGTCTCCTACCTCATCTATGCCAGCTTGGTGTCTAGTATGCTCAATATGCCATTAAAGGGCACTATGCTGAGAAGGACTGGAGATGAAGAAAGAGTAGCTATCCTAGCAGATTGGGAGCTCCCTAAAGATTATGGATCTAGAGAAATCACAGCTTCAAGAATGAGCTGGGAGGCAAGGGCATGCCATGAGCTACTTGTCAAGTTTTTGCTACCTAAAACTGGGTATTTGAGCAATTACACCTACTTTGGGAGGTGTGTAGTCTACCACATGGTAGAAGGTAAGCAACTAAACTGGCCTTTATTGCTCATGCATCACTTGACCAAAGTTACTACCATTTACCATCTTGGATACTTCATCACCGCTCTTATGAAGGTGGTGCGACTGGACATTGCCCCATTTTTGGATGGGCCTAGGGAAATAGTGGTACCCTTGAAGAAAACTTTGGATATGCCTCATTTTAGCAAGCTGAAGTACAAGGAAGTTCACACTCACTATACAAAGGCCAAAGATTTGAAGTTTAAGAAGTAAAGGGTGGAACTAAGAACTGTTCCTAAGGCTATCCTCAAGGAGGATGAGGATGATTTTGTGGTGGATTTTGAAGGCTCAAATGAGGAGGCCACTGAAGAAGTACCTTTATCTGCTAAGTTAGACCAAGTCTCAACCACTACCTCAATAACCTCATCTCCTAAGGCAAAAACTGGGTCACAAAGACCTAGAGCTAGTCTAGTAAAAGAAAGGGTAGGAGTCATATCTGCCCAGCCACAAGTTAGGCAAAGAAGAGCTAAAGTTGAAAACTTGCACTCAAAGGGAAGCTAAGGTGAGATAGCTTGTAGAAGAAGTAGAGTATTCTAAGGATAAAGAAAAGACCTTGACTCAGAGGAAGCGTAAACTGAACATATCAGAGGCTTTAGAGCAGTAAGGATCGTCTAAGAAGAATAAGGAGGAGTACATAACTAGTCCTGGTGCTGTAGCTGCAGTACAAGAGGCCATAAACAAGGTAAAGGGAACTCAATGCAAGTGCTCTGCCACCAACCACCCACTTCCGAAACATATTCAAGTGGTGAGCAGCGACGAGGATGTTGGAGGTACCCTACCCCCTCATCAGGGACAGTCTGATCTTCCTGAGCCCAACATCCCCGTACCCAAATTCACTCAGGCTGAGGAACTTCTATCTCAGCCTGAAGAACCTCAAGCTGATCCATCCTTGGATTAAATAGCTAACCTAAAGGTTCTCTTAAATCCTACACCCATTTCTTCTGTAAATCCTAAACCCTCTTCTCTTGTAAATTCTCCAATTTCTACTACTATAATTTCTGAAATTCCTTCCTTATCTATAAATCCCCCACCTTCAAAGATTGTCAATTCTCTTGTACATACCCAGGATTCTTTCTCTCCTCATACTTCCCTAAATAATGCTCAAAATAATGCTTCTTCTCTTTCTCAAACACAAATAATTCCTTCCCCTTTAAAACCTAAATCTATCACTTCTTCAATTGTACAAACAACTGAACCTACCCCTTCTTTAAACCCATCCTTTACCCGCTTAATTCCTATAATTAAGGAAGCTCCTAATGCTGAGAACTTCGCTCAGTATGGAGAATCAAGTGGTCATGGTATTGAGGCAAATTTTACAATTGATGAAGTACCTCAACCTAATAGCAAGCCAATCCAAGAGGACTTGGCTGATAAGTCCATCTTAGCTCAGATTAGGGAACTCGCAAGGAAACAATTCCCTTCCCTAAAAACTGATGCTGAGTTGAATGGAGTAGTTAGCCGTGTGCTAATGACTCAAGAATTGAAGGACTTGTCCGCTAAAGCTAAGGCTAAAATGCTAGAGTTTAAGGAACACTTAAGTATTCCCTCTAAGTCTCTCTACTTTGAAGAGATTGAGAAGATTCAAGGAAGCTTGTTTACAATTCCCAACCATCTAACAAAGGAAAGTGCTAAAAACCTAATGGAGAAGATGGCTCTGATTGATTCTGCATCTCAGCTCAGCATAGTTGTCTCTTCTATCTCGACATCTATAGCCCCTGCTAATGCAGTGGAAGGAAAGATGAAAGGTAGTATTGATGGTGTTGCTAAGCAGCTGAGTAGTTTAAACACCACATTGGTGGCTCAAGCTACATAGTTTCATCAATTTGGCGAGGAACAAGCCAAAATAAAATGCAGCACCAATGGTAAAATTGAAGCTGTCCATAAGGAGGTGGAAACCACTAAGGACATTGGTCACAACATGGTGAATGTTTTGGAGTCCATGTCCAGATTCTTGGTGAATCAAGACAAGAAGCTAGATAGAGTGCTGAAGAAAGTAGAAGAATCTAGTAAGAAAGTTGAGAAGCCCTCGCTAGACCTTGATGTTCTTGTTGAGAAGATGGAGTCTGCCTGCAAGATTGTTAACAACAACACTCATGAAAAAGTATCTGAAGTGTAGAAGACTCTCATCAACATAGTGGTAAGCTATTTCCTGAGCCAACTGCGTCTCTTGACCTAGATATTAGCCTCTCTATGAAAAAAAAGCTAAAATAAGATGAAAGATAAAGTCAACGACATGCTGAACTCAATCAACCAAATGGTGATAGCAGGGATGTATGACTCGCGAGACATAGAGTACACAGCTAGAACTCTGCACTCTATCAGTCCTAAAATCATTAACATGAGGGCACAATTGAAGATTGCAATTTCTACTTCAGACTTCCGTGGTTTGCTATAGTGTTTTTAACAGTTTTCCTGCTAGGGATTTGATCAAATAATCCATCTCACTCGATGTCATCATCTCCTTCTGAATGAGCTGAATGATCAAGACTATCTTTCGTAGAATGGAAAGGAGCAGCTTGAATCTAAAATCGCACCAGCCATCATAGGGAAGCAAGAGGATTACCAAACTACCATAGACTCCTTTAACTTGTGCCTTGAACAAATGGTGAAAGGCTAGATAACAAAGGGGGAGAATGTAGTGGAAGATGCAACAAGGATGACAACTCAATTCAGACATTCATTACCAAGATAGCCTTTGCGTGAACCTCAGGGATATCAAGCTCAATAATCGTATCATCAACAGCAGCACCATTCTTCATCTAGTCATCTAAGAGGAGGATCAAGCTCTCAGCACCATAGATAGTTGTAGACTAGGTTCTTAAAACATGTAATAGAACTTCATGTAATCTTAGTTCAGAACACTATTTGTGAACTCATTAAGTATATCTTTTATAATTAATAAAATTACAAGTTTCTCCACTTAATAAAGTTAGAGCTTCTTAATGGAGTATATGCTATTAAATACTTGTATGTTTCTACTGTATTATTGAACATCTATTACAAAACTACATATACTAAGACTAGACCTGGGCACAAGCCCGGTTGACCCGCGAGACCCATCCATACCTGCTCTTCATGGGATGGGCTTGGACAAGGTGATTGGAGATTAGGCCCGACCCGGCCCGAACCCGAAGTGGCCCGAGTAAAATATATGTCGGGCTTGGTTTTAATAATAAAAACCAAGCCCGGCTCGTCCGACCCGAAATAATAATTATTATGTTAAAAATATATATTTATTTATACATTCAAATTAAAAAAATATATGGTTCAAAATTTTCATAATTTTTGCTAAAGTTTAACATTTAAACTCAATTTTGTGACTTATACTACAAATATATTTGGAATTATTTTTTTACAATTATTTTTTAGTAATAAATATTAATTTTTTTTATTTGAAACAAATAATATTTAGGCCCGCGGGCTGGGCTTGGTTTTGATTATTTTATTAAAGGCCTGGCCCGGCTCGAACGGAACTCGATGTATTTTTTCATGGGTTTGGGCCGAGCTTGGGCTATTCATTATTTAGCTAGGCTCGATAAAGCCCAGCCCAACCCATGCCAAGGTCTAACTAAGACCAACTCAAGATAAAAGATGAAGTAAGATAAAGTCCCCAAATGAAGAAAAATCCTCTAAGTATGGGGGAGCTGAGCTGCTTGTAGAAGACTCACTCAGTATGGGGGAGATCAAGCTGACTAAGGAAAGTCACTCAGCATGTGGGAGTCTTACATCACCTATTAGGTATCATGTTATCTTTAAATTACTTATTCAATTAATCTCTTATACTACCTGGTTTGTTATCTATCCAAAATGGGGGAGATTGTTGAACCCAAGTTAATAACACTTCAAATTACTTAAATGTTTTGGAAATAAACTGTCTAGGATAGTGAAATTAATTAAGTACTAAGTATACTCTTAATTAATGAAGTTTACTTGAGTTTGTTTAAAGAAAAACAACTCAGTTTACTGAGTAATTAGTTAAGTTATGGCTTAGAGTATGAAAAGCTAAGTTGGTGCTGAGTACTATATAGTTTAAATAGGTATCAATGTAGCTATGCTGAGTTAGCTTTTATTAATTAAAAAGAAAAATCTGTTGACTCTTAGAGAAATAAATGACACTCATGGTACTAACGCCTTCTGTGAGAAACAGAATATACCTTAAATGCTTTTCAAGATAAAAAGCATTGAAATTAAAGAAGATATTCATGTGGTCCTCACATTCAAAAGGTGTCAGGATAGAATGTTGGAGATCCCTCATTAACGTCCAAGATAAAAAAAATCTTCTAACATGCATCGTTTCTCAGTGTCTCTGCATGCCTCTACAAATGTCAAAAAGTCAATTATTGACAAAATGCCATGTTTCATCTCGCGTGCCTCTCTATTAGAATTGATTACTTGAAGACAAATGAGTTTTTGACAACGGAATTTTATCACGCTTCAACGTTCGATATCTCTATCTCTAAACGTCTTAGAATCTGTAGCCAATTGAAAGATTTGAAAGATTTAAAGAGAAGAGAAATTGAAGAGCTATTAGGATGACAAGTTTGTAACGGTTAATTCTAAGAGCTTTGACTATAAATAGAAGACTAGAGAAGACGTTCAAACTTGGTGAATCACCTTGAATTTCTTTAAGAGCTGAAACTCTGTTCAATTACTCCTAGCTTCAAGAAATTCCAAATCAAGTAACTAGCAAACACTCATTGTTTTCAATCTGTTTGTAATAGAGAGAATATCACTCATAGATTTAACATTGTAAAGGATTCAACATTTTATAAGTTGATTCATTTCGCAATTCTTTTCATAAATCTGGGTGTCAGTTTAGGAAGGGTACCTAAACTAAGTTTGAGAGGTAGTTAGAAAGAAAGGTACTTTTTATAATAGAGTCTACCCACTTTAAAGGGTGCTCCGCCTAAGTAAGGAATGAACACTAGTTGATTTAAGCTTGAAGAAGGTATCTAGGAACTGGAGGTAGGCTAGTGATAAGTATATAATTACACTTAATATCATTACAATTTTACACACTAAACACTATAATTTAAGTCATTTTTATACTTCATATAAAAGAATTCACGTGGTATGTAGTTTTTTATGCAAATGTAGATACTAGGTAAATCTTGGGAGAAAAATGATCTAAAGAGGAATTCTATGAAAAATGAGTGAAAAAGGTGCAAAAAGATGTGTGGAACTCAAAGATTTTGCTTAGGATCGAAGCTATCAAAGATCGGTAAAGTTGCAAGGAGAATTCTGAAGAAAAATGCAATTCACGGTCGTGACAATCATTCACGGTCGTGACTTATTCTTCTTTAAAATAGAAGTCTGCCAATCAAAGATTCACGGTTGCGATATGTATATTATGGTCGCGACTTGGATGGTTTTCTAGTTTCATCTTCTTAACTACCAACCGCCAGATAAGCATGATCAACCGCCATCATCCGCCATCAACTACCAATGAATAGGCACTTATCAAAAGTCAACCAATCATGAAAAGATACCTATACATTGTGGATTAGATTGAAGCTTCTCAACCAATCAAAATGAAGTGATGCAATCATTCACCAATGGATGCGACTCTTCATTTGGATAGACGTAACCCTTCGAACACTATAAATAGGGCTCCAAACCTTACAATTTTGTGGAGTACAGGGTGTGGCATTAGAATTAGAAAAAGTGAGAGATATAGTGTGTGTATAGATAGAGAATTGGCTACGTTTATAAGTGTTAGCGAGAAAATGTTTAAGTGATTTGAATCCTTGTTTCGATCACTAGATTTCTCTATATTCTCGAGTGATTGTTGTATAAGTGTACTTGCAAATCGCTTATCAATAAAAGTTTTCATTCTTCAATATTCATTTATTCGATATTTGTAAAGTATAGCATCCTAACGAAGGTTCTGTACGGGCAGAGACTGAATTAAAAGTAGGCACATGAATTGCGGAAATTGACGACACCCATTAAATAGTGGATACGGTTTGATTAACTTTAGCTTTCACTTGCATACCTTACAACTTTGCTTTGCTTTCTACTTATACTTTCTATTTCAAAGTTTATGATATGTCTATGTATCATAATGTGTATTTCATGTTAAGTCTTTTATCTTAATCAAGTTATATGCGTTGGAGTTAATTTTAAGAGTAGTTTCCAGGTTAACAATATCGTGTATAATCACTGGATCTGTGATATAACACTGTTTAGTGAGCCACCATTTTTGGAATGTTAACTTGCTAAATGTAGCTATGTGAGAGCGACCCGTACTAAGCATAGTATTGATGTTGTCCAGGTTTATATAATCGTCTTAATTCATTTGCGCTAGGTTTAGAAAAGTCATTTCATGTGTTGCTCTGCGATGAATAATTGAACATCTGAATATTTAAAATCGAGTATGTTAAATTAGTTTAGTGAATCGTAACATCTTTGTTGAACTTGCATGCTTTTTCTGCTATCTTTATTTCGTAGAGAAAATCTATATATTTAGATTCTCTAATCTTTCATACCTATATTTACCCATTCTTTATTCTAAACCCTCCTACTCAAAATGTCAAATTTATTTTATTTTCTTTATTTTATCTTCTTTGTTGATCTTTAGAGCTAGTCCTTCCCTGCAGGATCGATATCTTTTAAAACTACATCGTAACTATATACTTGCAGTTATCATGATTTTTCTATTTTGATAAGGGGTATTGACAACACCTATATTTTATGTGAATAAGTTTTTGGCACCATTGATATATAGCCAAATCTTGCAAACAAACTATTAAACTTATCAATAGAAAAGTGGAGAATAAGTTTTTGGCGCCGTTATCGGGGAAGGCAAGTGCGTTCTAATGTCTATGGTGAAGAATACGGTACGTTTTTATATTGTTATATTTTTATTTTATTTTTTACTGTGTTTGTTTAGAGTCAAAATGTTTGCTAACATGCATTGGGACACGTTTTGTGGTGATTACATGATCGATAACTTAATTGATACATGTGTAGATGAAATTTGTCATGTTACATCGCTTGAAAAATCAGCATCTGAATCCCTTGAAAATTTAGAATATTCCTCTGAAACCGAAAAATTAGTTAGAGAAGATGATCCTATACCACCTTCTATAGATAAACCACCCTTAGTAGAATTGAAGCAATTGCCTGTTCATTTAAAGGATGCATTTTTAGGAAGCAACAATACCCTACCCATTATCATTTCTAGTAAGCTATCTAGTGTGCAGGAAGAAGCATTATTAGAGATAATAAAGGGTAGAATTAGGAGTATTGGTTGGCAAATTTCCGATATTAGAGGGATTAGCCCTAATATAGTGATGCATTCCATAAGTTTGGAAAATGATAGCAAACCTAGAATAGAAAGCCAGAGAATATTAAATCCTCATATGAAGGAAGTTGTTAAGAACAAGAATTATCTATCCAATTTCAGATAGTGAGTGGGTCAGTCCTATTCAATGTGTTCCGAAAAAAGGAGGTATTACTATAGTTCAAAATGAAAAAGGTAACTTAGTTCCTACTAAGACAACAACTGGATGGAGGGTTTGCATAGACTATAGAAAATTAAATGCAGCCACTAGGAAAGACCATTTCCCTTTACCATTTATGGACCAAATGTTTGAAAGGATATCAGGTCATGCATTTTACTATTTTCTTGATGGATTCTCTGGATATTTTCAAATTCATAATAGGCCAGATGACTAGGACAAAACCACTTTTACATGTCCATTTGGTACATTTGCTTATAGAAGAATGCCTTTTAGTTTATGCAATGATCCATCTACTTTTCAAAGGTGTGTTTCAGCTATTTTTAGTAAGTATGTGGAGGATATTATGGAAGTTTTCATGGATGATTTCTCTGTATATGGAGATTCTTTTGAGGTATGTCTAGAGAATTTGGATAAAGTACTCGCTAGATGTGAGGAAACTAATTTGATTTTGAACTGGGAGAAATGTCATTTTATGGTTAATGAAGGTATAGTATTAGGTCATAAGATAGATGAGAAAGGAATTCATGTAGATATAGCAAAAACTGAAATCATAGAGAAATTACCTCCTCCCATTAATGTTAAGGGAATAAGATCATTTCTAGGTCATGCTGGATTTTACAGTTGGTTTATTAAGGATTTCTCGGTTATAGCTAAACCTCTAACTAATCTATTATTTAAAGATGTGAAGTTCGAATTCTCTGATGACTATTTAATAGCCTTCAACAATTTAAAACTAGAATTAGTTTCGGCTCCCATTATAGTTAAACCAAATTGGTCTCTGCCATTTGAATTGATGTGTGATGCTAGTGTTGTAGCTTTAGGTTGTGTATTAAGGCAAAAGTATGAAAAAGTTTGCATGCAATTTACTATGCAAGTCATACTTCATCTTCTGCATAATGCAATTACACTACCACAAGAAAAGAGATGTTAGCAGTCGTATATGCATGTGACAAGTTTAGATCATATTTAATAGGGTCTAAAGTAATAGTTTACACTAACCATGCTGCTTTGAGATATTTGTTTGCTAAGAAAGATGCCAAACCTAGATTAATAAGATGGATCCTTCTTTTACAAGAATTTGACTTAGAAATTAGGGACAAGAAAGGAAGTGAAAATACCGTAGTTGATCACTTATCTCGTCTAGAAGATGATAAGGGACCTATAGGTGAAGCTGGTAATATTAATGAATTCTTTCCAGATGAAAATCTAATGTTTGTTAAACATACTGTTAGTCCATGGTATGCTGATTATGCAAACTATTTGGTTACACATACTTTACCCTTTGATTTAGATTCTAATGGTAAGAAGAAATTTCTTAAGGATATTAGATCATTTATGTGGGATGACCCTTATTTGTTTAAGGTGTGTGCTAACAGTATTATTCGCAGATGTATAGATTATACTAACTTTTCTTTAGTTTTAAGTCATTGCCATGATAGCATATAGGAGGACATTTAGGACCATAAAAAACCGCAGCTAAAGTTTTAGAAAGTGGGTTTTATTGGCCAACATTGTTCAAGGATGCTAGAGATTTTGTTCAGAATTGTGATAATTGTCAGAGAATAGGAAATATAAGTCGAAGAGATGAGATGCCATTGAATAACATTCTAGAAGTAGAGCTCTTTGATGTTTGGGGTATAGATTTCATGGGACCGTTTCCTACGTTCAACGGTAATAATTACATTCTGGTTGCACTTGATTATGTTTCAAAATGGGTTGAGGCTAACGCATATAGTAAAAATGATGCTAGAGTAGTTGCTAAGTTTCTTAAGCAATTTTTTAGTAGATTTGGAGTTCCTAAGACCATTCTTAGTGATGGAGGATCACATTTCATCAATAAGACTTTTGAAAGTTTGATTCAAAAGTATAGATTTAATCATAGGATCGCAACCCCATATCACCCTCAAACTAGTGGTCAAGTAGAAATCTCTAATCGGGAAATTAAGTGGATTCTCAAAAAGACTGTCTTGATTTCTAGGAAGGATTGGTCTGCTAAGTTAAACGA
>CATIWQ010378981.1:0-13099 GCA_949673415.1 Euphorbia schlechtendalii
TTCTTAGGGAATATCTATATAGTTTACATCTTCTCTAATCTATTCATGCATCTGTCTATTCATCAGTCTATCATCCAAACCCTACAATTTATCTTATTTCTTTTGTTCCGTAACTCTAGTTGGTCCTTAGAACCGAATTCCTTCCCTGTGGGATCAATATCTTTTAAAACTACACCGTAACTGTATACTTGCATTTATCATCATTTTTCTATTTGATAAGCGGTACCGACAACACCTGTTCATATTTAGAACTTTTATATTATTAGTAGAAAAGTGGTGAACAAGTTTTTTGGCCATTTCCGGGGATAAGACTTTTAGAACGAGTAAATCCAAAATCTTACGAACACGGGCCTCAACTCTTTGAATTTCTAAAAACTTTCAAATTGTGCCTCATTAGGTACAAATAAGCTTATCGTGAGTAATCATTGATAAAGGTTATGAAGTAGATGAAACCTTCATGTGTCTTAACAATCATTGGACTACAAACATTAGAATTTATTATTTCCAAAGTAGTTGTGGCATGTTGACCCTTGCCTTTAAAAGGTTTCTTAGTCACCTTACCCTTTAAACAAGGTTCACATGCCCAATAGGATTCCCATTCCATTGGGCCCAAGTTACCACATTTGTGTAACTTAGTTAAGCGAGTCTCATTTATATGGCCTAGATGACAATGTCATAATTATAAAGATTTCTTATTATCTAACTTTGATTTCTTACTATGTTCATATTTAGAATTTCAATTTTTGTATCTAGAACATAAATGTCATCCCCACATATTCCACAAGCATAAAGAACATTATCATATCGAATTTGACAATTATTATTAGAAAATAAAATCTCAAATCCATCTATTGCTAAATGTAGAACATAAATAATATTCTTAGTGATAGCAAGAATATAATAGCAATTATTCAAAACTAGAACAAAGCCACTAGGCAAACAAAGGCCATATGTCCCTACAAATATTGCAGAAACCCGTACTCCATCTCTAACTCTTAGGTCAATTTCCCTCTTTGTAAACCTCTTATTGTTCTGCAACCCCTACATAGAAGTACAGATATGAGTACCACAACCAGTATCTAATATTAATGTAGACTCATAAGGAACTGTAGAGAAGCTCTCTTTCATGAACATACCTGAAGTAGATGTCTCACTTGGCTTCTTCTTCACTTGTTTAGAAATTAGAGCTTTGCAATCACGTTTCCAATGTCCAAGCCTTCCATACACGAAACATATCCCCTTGGGCTTCTCCTTTTCAATGATCACATTTTTTACTTTCTTATTAATAGGTTTTAACCCTTAGATTTTATGCAAGTCTTACTTTCTAAGGTACATATTACTCTAGCTTTCTAACCATCTTCAAAACTTCTAAGTTTCTAAATAAACTCAGATATCTTGCTAATCTTTCTTGACATAAGATAATCTTTCATGAAGGGTGAATATTTATTAGATAGACTCTCTATCATAGTCTGTATGTCATTCTCAAAATTTCTTTCATTCTCTTCGAATACTCAAAGTATTCAATGCAATGCTCAGTGGTCAGGATCCCATCATTTCTCCTAGAGGTATAGAAGAACTTTAATATTTCATTCTATTCAATTTTCATGCCCTCATGAATTCCTCTGAGATGGATTAATATGGATTTTAGAGCCATACCATCATGCTACTTCTTAAGCTTCAAGGTCATGGTTTCGAGCATTACAAGTAACACCACAAAAGCATCCTTCTAATGCATAAGATATCCCTCTTTCTGTTGGATAGAATCCTCAGCATCAGGATTGACTGGTTTAGGATTATCCAAAACATAATCCATGTTGCTCCTCTCAGGCTCCTTTTGAGAGCTTTAAACTAGTCATCAAAATTGATACCTGTTAACTTATTATCAAGTATCAGAAGATTTATGTTTGGATTCATTGTTCAATCTAGATATAAGATAGAAATTGTTCAGACATTAGTATATATACATGCATTTAATATAAGGTCTTTAACTAAACACATATTTCCTACTATTTTATTGACATTTAAATAGACCCTTCTATTAAATTCGAGAAATCTGGTCTAACCGATTTTCTTTAGTAGGTAGAATCCATAGCCCATTCATTATGACCCTCGTTATAACAGGTCCAGCCATAACAAACAAACATGGTTGGAACCTGTCCATTTGCATTCCATGCTAGTCCATTTGAGTTCTCTTTCTCGAGATATGCGTACCTAATTGTATGACTCCTCAAATATGTCTTCAATCTGGCATTAGCTCCACTGACATGGACAATTAACCCATTTTAATTAAGGCATTAACCACATCTAGTCTCATGACCAAAGACATGTTAAGAGAAAGCATGTTGTACATGTCCTTACATCCGTTAATAAGGTTTGTATCACGACTTATGACAAGAAGACAATTTATTGCCTTAATATTGTTGTAGAGATTTTATTGGTACAGCTAGTCTCGCCCTAGTCTAGGTCTTATATGATGGATATAATTATGATAATAATAATTTCGAGCTATTTGGAATTATTAATCTAAGGAAACATTCTGAAGACTGGTACATCATAATCATTCCATTATACCAAGACTCCACATAGCATGCAAAACAACCAAGGTCCATGTTTAAGTTCTTTCACCTATAAGTTTTAATTTAACAACTTAAACCACGGTTGTAAAACTATATGCGGAATCCAATTCCCATACGAAAAATCAACTAAGTCATAAAAGTCCATTGGGTACTCATGAACCTAATACCGATGGAGATTTCTAGGTAGGAGAGGCCCCCTTAAAGTAAATGAGCAGCCAAGTCCGATCCTTGCCAAACTAACCACGGGCACGTCAATTCATTTTACAAAAGACAATTATAATTTAAAGATTTTAATCGAATGAAGTATTAGACGACCCTCAATTTAATGAATTTACACGTGTGGTAAAACATTCTTAATTTATATGATAATCACATAGACTAAGTTTGAGCCAAACCTTAATCTAGTTATCACATCATTTTCTATAACAGGAATTGAAACCTTAGTCATGCATAGCATACTTTAATCAATTCATAGAAAATACCATTTCAACATATTATCATCAATCATGCATGGTTAATTAAGGCAGTTATTGAACATGCTAACTTGCACAGCGGAATTTCAAAACTTAAAATTAACCCTAAAGAAACTCCTAAGGATGCCATGATTGATATAATCTAAGTTGAAAAATGTTCCATAGATGCTCATAGGTTTATAAAACTTAATAAAAGGAACATAGCATCTAAGTTAAGAGCATTACCAATATATGCGTGTCATTTTGTTGGTGTGGCGCTCCCTTAGAACAATTGCACAGCACTCCATTAGCACTAGCCTTCAAACTAGGATAGCCTCTATAATTGATCCACACGAATCCCAATTGACCAAAACCTCTTGAAGAGGAAGAACTCATTGGTTAACAACAGCTGCTAGACCGCTTGAAGAGCAACAAAAAAATATAACTTATAAAGCTCTTTTCAAAATATGAATAAGCCGAGGATCTCGCAAAAGGCTAGCGAAGAAAGATGTCAAAACTCAGAAGGAAAGGCTGAGCTGGAGTAAAAGAGGAGGAGGAGGGCTTCTTATATAGGGAGAAGGGGAGCATGTTACTCCCCTTTTTAGCAATCTGGGATGGTGGATCTCCCCATCCCACACACAAGTCATCTACGTGAAGCTCCAAGCTCCACGGGTTAACCCACGCGCATAACCCTTAGGTGGGTTGTGCGAAGCCCGCAAAGGAAGCCCATGCAGGCTTCCCTTGCCTCGTAAGCTAGGCTTGTAGGTTCTCCTGCAAGCCTTGCTTACGAGCTTTTGGTGGGCCTACACTACTCGCGAGTAAACACGTAGAACCCACCGGTGAACATTCCGTGTTTACAAGGCCCACTCGCAACGGGAAAAAATTCCCTTGCTCTGGCCCGTGCAATTTTCTCAACTCCTCTTTAAATCCTATAATTATTATTTGGTCCAACCAATTAATAATTCATCCAAAAATTTTGACTTTTTTAATATTCTCGGCATAGATCTAGTCTATAAATTCTTTACTTAGTGTAGGAAAGACCCAAAGTGTATGACCTCATAAGATCCTACAGTATAGAGCTGCTAGAGCTTAACCTAAACTTAGCTTCCCATCCGGGAACCTTTAGGCTCATTTTTCCAAACCGATGTGGAACCCGATAGCTCTAAACGATCAAATGGGCATTCTAATAAAGACTTTTGATCCCTCGATACTCGGAAAGTCACATGCTTGTGACTTGATCCAATTCTGAAATAGTAACCAATACAATAAACTCCTTCCATCACGTTAAGTATCATCTATTTTATTGAGCTTAGATTAAGTGTTAGCTCATGTAATAGCCTTAGCTATCCTAGAATTATACTTGTTCACGAAGAATACCACTCATCATAATGTATTAAGATTGGCTAGAAACCCATTCTATCAATTTTATACTCTTATCGGAGGTTTATGAGTGTGTCACTTCAACAAGAGGCCTTATGGTACAACTCCCATTATATCACCATATCAGGAGCGATCCATCCCATGTTGACTACTCAGCTTACCAAAGAGTGATCATCACTATACCCGTAATCACCCGTATCATCTTGATCACCAGGGTATGAATAAGTATGACCATAAGTATAGCAACTCTCACACAAGGTAACCAATATCTCAGGTCTAAGGATACTTGTACTATTACTGCAATAAGACATGACACCAATACATGGACATAGTTATTTTCGAGTGTCTGTCTTATAGTTGTCTCCAATGTATTACCCGAATACATTCATGTGTTAAGTCAAGGTATAACCTTCAGCTCGTGAGATCGGCTTCTTGGATCTAATCCAAGGAGTAAGCCTACACATGCTAGTCTATCTGCTTCATTGATGTCCAATCTAAATAAAACTATGACTAGGGATATTTAGACTATTCATAGTAACACGTATGTGCAGTTCTCACATCACATAGCTCCCACTATGTCCTCACACTTTCACGCTATGAAGTAGTAATGGATTTTATCTTATCAATGAGCATATATATAATAGCACATATATATGATACCAGCGAGGTACATAATTTAAATAAATATTGATAAACAACAAAGATGTCTTTATTATTGATAATAATAATCTGAAACTGTTTGTACATTATAATTAATAAAGCTACATCGCCCTAATTGCTTTTAGGGCATACATCATGTCTAACGATTCTTAGACAATAATGTCATTTTCATTGATCTAGCCCAAGAATTATAATTGCTCTTATCCAGTAAAGGCGTATCAAGAATTAAGGATGGATTCTCACCTGAATGCAAGAAATATGGGCTATTAACGTCAATTCTCGGTTGCCATTTCTCCAAAAGAAGCAACAGAGATCGTGGAAAAGAAAAACACCCAAAATTTCCAAAACCAGGAAAAATGCAAGATCGCGGACGCTAATCAACAAATCAATAGAATTCGCTCCGATACCATCACAAGAAAATAAATTAAATAAGATGAAGCTGAATCAACAAGAGAAATTTCTATCGGACAATACTTGACTTTACAAGTAAGCTAAACAAGATCTGCAACTTTAACAGAAAAGAAGAAAGGACTCAAATGAACTAATTGTCTCAGGGGTTGCTATTGGTTCTTTTATATTAGGCCCAGTACAATTACTAAATAGCCATTATAATCTTAACGGAAACTTCAATAATTAAAGACTAAATATAATGATGAGTATATAAACTTATACCAAGTATATAATAAATCCATACTAAGCATAAAGTAACAATTTTGCCTATTATATTATCATACGCTCTTGTTAATTCCTGCAGTAGTACAAATAAATTAAATTTGTTACAATGAAGTCTAATTTATTTATATTTCACTTTTATTAATACAAAATTTTCTCCCTTTTTCTAATAGAGTTTTCCAAACATAATACCTTTTCTGATGCGAGTTGATTAACAATATGAGATATTATTTATTCATAGTATGCTTCCTATATAAAGCTAGAGCCCAATGGGGAAATATGTTTTTATATGCAGAATAATGGACCAAGCATGTTTGTTTAAAAGCTCCCGTTATTTCCTGCAATAAAATAGTAAACTATATTTAGTGAAGTGAAGTCCAATTTAATTTTTTAGTTTTTTTTTACATATACATTACCTGTTGAGGAAATTCACCAGTTTCCTCCTGCGAGTTTATCAATAATCTTGCTGCTTTATGCAAAGGTTTTGCATCCCTCTGAATCTATGCATAGGAAAATAAATTATGTTTTCCTTTTATATTAACATTACTAAAAATTTAATATTAATTGAATTTAGAATTACCTGTCCTGCATGAATGAGACCCATCATTGCCCAAGCAGTTTGTACCAGATTTGATTTATTTCCTTCCATAGATATGTATTTCTAGAACAAAAGACATAGATGACAAAAGAATTATAGAAGATTGCATATGATCAGGTATGATTTGTTTAATTGCGATACCTACAAAAACTCTTATATGATTTGTACAAACGAGTATCGATATGGTTTATTGTGTAAAATAAAAGATATGAAATTATTGAACAGAAATATTGACTTGATTCTCATTAATCAGCTTGATTCAAGCTCTTATTAAGAAAGTTGGGAAGAGGAAGAAACAGAAATGTGAATGTCCGCGAAAAGTTAGTTACATTTAGCCCGAGCAGCTAAATGATTAGGCTGCAAGTTGTGCACGTTGCTACAGAGAAGTGATCATCTACTTCTCAGCCCATGTGGCTATGCTGTGTATGATTTCTGTCTCATCTGCAGCACTTATGCTTGACCTATAGTACGACTATACTTAGTGAGCATAGTTATGTCTTTTTTTCCGAAATCCATACTTGTGTTTTGATCGATCATATACATATGATATATTAACTCATGTCGACTTTCACATAAAGGTAGTCTTCAACAAAGTCAAAGTTTATCTAAAGAGACATTTAAAATACCTTAATAGACATTTGGAATGCTAATCCTATATAATACACATGAGTTGGTGAACTTGATTGATACAAAAAAATATTTTACTTATATAAAGGACTAATTTACATTGCTTACATGTCATCTTTTAGTTTATTTCGTATGAGAGCTCCAACAAAATTGATTGATTTTTATTATCAGGCAATAGATATTACTAAATGTTGGAATCTCACGTACTTATTGGGTTATATATTGTTATTACATGGTAATAGAATCAAATTATGAGGTCGATCTTGTTGAGCCAACCTCACGCTCTATAATATTTGAGCATGAAAGATGTATTGCCTAGTTATAAAAGCATGCAATTATTCTTTTATTTAATAAAACAATCATAATTTTTGGAGTTATGTTTTTCGGACAAAGGTTCTCTACAATTGGTTTTTCAACTACAGTTACAATTGGACATTTTAAACGATATATTCCAGGATTGATGATAATGATTTAGCAAGCTATATATTTATATTACAGTATGCATTCCCTACATTTGATGCTCCATAATAGGTTTTTTTCCTTTTCTAAATACCAGCCATGCAAGTAAAAAAATAATATAAATGCAACTTGTATATTGTTTAAGTAGTTTAAAGTGTCGTTAATACCAAATTTGGACAAGAGAGATAACTTTCTCCCCAACCTCCAGAAGTGAGTTGTTTGGAGAGCAGAAAATCACAAGCTTTACAAACTGTTTTACTGTTCTTATATGTCTTTCCAACAGAAGCCAACCCTCTCAATGCAAAGAATGCACCATATGTGTGACAAACACCCCATGCCCCGTACCTGCACCTCGTATAATAATTTATCAATATTTGTTAACGATATGCATTATAACATACATTTCATCTAAAATTCAAATTTTATTTGAATTTTTAATGAACTAAGGATCCATTAATTAAGCATAAATAACCACCAAGTTCTAGTTTGATGGGCACACCTCCCTCTCAAATTGGGGCAAGAAGGTAAGGGCCATAGGTTTGATTATTATGTTTCTCAAAACCTGAAAGTATTTATCACAAAAAAAGCATAAATATATATGTATACCAAGAACCATCCGGATTTTGTGTATCTTCGATATATCGAATTGCTTTAGACACTGCATTTTTTACTTCTTTCTTCCTGTATTCAGGATGTAGTTTATTAAATAGCACCAAACATTCAACCACAGATGCCGTGCACTCCACATACCTAAAATTGCCAAAATAAATATTTATGTTAATAATCTAATTGCCAATTAATACTTGTATATTTGTTTTTTTCATTCAAAGTAGATTTGAAGGAATTGCATACTCAGTTTCGGTCATTACGCCAATAAAAGTTTCAGTAGGATTCAAAACCTGAGCATGAGAAAAATATGTGAATTTTTGAAATACTAATATCAAGGAATATGTATACATATGTACCTCCAACCATGGATTAGAGGATGCCGGCTCCCATACCGGAATGCCGCCGTTTTTGCTCTACAGTTGCAAGAATAAATAATCACTTCCACCAAACTTTGGCATTAAATTTAAATCTGTTGTAAATTACGGTGTTATATGTTAATGTATGAATATCGAATTGAGCCATATTGGGTTTTTAAAGCCTTCTCAACATAGGCCCTTCTTCGGACTAGTATGAAAACAAGACCTAATTTGTACCGAACTCAACTACAATTATGAATACATATTTAAATAATAGTGAAACAATAAAATGTAAAAAACAAAGTATTATCACTAATATATTTATAAAGTATCAATTGTAACTATAATAAATATTTAATAATATAAATATTTATTGATAAGTATAACAGCACAAATCTAGTATTACCTAATATATTTAATAATAAATAAAAATAATTACAAAAAAAAAATAATCGTCAAGTGAACGAGGCTAAATTTGTGATCCTTGATATTAAGAGTTCGAGACCATATACAATTGGGGTGAGGTAAGGATTTTCTTCATATTAATGTTATTGCATGTTGCAAATTTTTATTATTATTATTATTATAAATTTAACATGATAATATTTTTTTAAAAAAATATTTTTTTTATTATTAATTTAATAATAGTAAGTAATAATAATAAATGTTATTAGAATTATAATAAACAAAAATTAAATCATAATAAAAAATAAAAGTAAGTGATAATCATTTATACGTATTTTTTGTTAATAATAATTATAGTAATTAATTGAAAATTTTGAATTAAGAAAAAAAAATACTGAACCAAATTAAAATTGTAAAAACATGGTCATAATATATTAAACAACACATATATAGGATTGATAGCCATGTTGTTGGATATTTGACATATGAACGAAATAAGAATAAAGAGTAACGGTATCACATATGAAGGTTGTAGATTGTTGATTGCGAGCATAAAAGGAAAAAGATCAATGTTTGAAAAATGCAATTCAATATATATGTTGATTTGCAATTTGGTAGTGAACTTACTATATGGTAAAAAAACAAAATACATAATAAGGAGAAAGTAATTGTTCCAATACTTGAATGCCAAGGAGGAAATCCACTCCATCATATAATTGTTGAGATTCGACGCATTGACCAACAATTTGAGGTTGCATTTGTGATAGTAACATTAAAACCTGCATAAATCATTCATGCATGTTAATAAATTAGTAAACAATACCAGCATATATAGTTTCCTTTAAATTTAGATGGCCTAATTTCACTACCGTTAGTGATTCGGCTGTACAGTCAGATACTTGCCATCCTTGATCTCGATCAGCTAGAGGCCATGCCCCTTTTGATTTATATCGTAATGTTTTCTTGAATTCTCCGTATGGATTTTCTCTTATCTTAATATATTAATTCCATGAAATCAACATTTATTAATTAAGTAGACAATTGACATTTAAATTGATCAACTAAAAGGTTCAACCTGGGTTAGCTTGATGAATTCATGTGCTCGTTTTAGAGTTATTCCATATTCATCTGTGAGATTACTTTCTATAATTGCTAGAATATAATAATTTGTATCCCAAAGTTGGGTGCCCATATTCTGCATCAATAAAATTTATTACAACAAGAAAATTAATTGTATAACTAACAATTATTTTGTTGGTTGTATAGCATAATAAATTAGTTAAACCTGTAATTTCATGCCATCTTCGGCAATCCATAAAAAATCTGGAAGTCTAGCTAAGTGAAGCCTTATAGCTTCTTGAGTTGAATCTTCTGCCCAATAAGCGAACATATGCCAAACCTAATTAAAATTTTATTTGATTTTTAAAATAATTAAAGATTTTATATATATATATATATACACACACATATATATATACATATATATATATACACATATATATATATATATATATATATATATATATATATATATTTACAACACCTGTTCTTATTTTGAACTTTTATCTTATTGGTAGGAAAGTAGGAGAAAAGGTTTTTGGCATCTTTATAAAATAGAAACCCTCAAAGTCAATAGAGTCAAAACATTGCGAACAGCTGGTAGGAAGTGCTGGTTCCCCTCTAGCCTTAGTCCTTAGCCCATTGATGAGGTTGGTGTCTTTTCAGTTGACATTGATGTTGCATATAGCTTGACTGCGAGGGACACCATACTATGGTTCACTCCTACTACCCCCTATAGGAACATTGGATCCCGACTTTCCGGCCCAGGTCCACCTCTCTCGGATCGAGGTATTTGCTAGAAAACATTTTTATTTCCTTTATTTCTTTTTTATACAATTTTGTGCTATTTAGGAAATAGAATTGAACTGAAAATTGAACCATGTAGTGGAATTTTAGTCTAAAAAGTATAAAAAAATAGAAAAAGTTAGAATAGGGTCCGCAAGAAATATTTCCGGCAGGGCAAAATCTGGCGAGGTCTCGAAAGGGTCCTCACCAAAGTTCCTGGCGAGGGTCACTTAGGGACCTTGCCAGAAATTCTGGCAAGGGTCACTTGGGACCCTTGCTAGAATCTCTCGCTCGCGGGAATTTTCCGACGATGCTCCTTGGGTCTCTGTTGTGGTTATTATTTATTTATTATTTTTTTGTTTTTAATTCTGAAATGCGTATTATTTGATTTTATTTGTAGTCCCCCACACTTCGCCACACAAGCGGATATTCTACCGTTCAGATTTTGTGGCTTCACACTTCTTCTCGATTAGAGCTTGTTCAGGTCATCAAGGCCACTGGATTTGCTGATCTGTCTCGATCTTTACGTCGTACATTATTGCCGTATGCGAAATCGATTGCGTTGGCTCAGAGGTGGAGTGACATCTCACACACTTCTCATCTTCCGATCAGTGAGGTTACTATTACCACGTCTAATGTTGTAACGATCACCAGTTTGCCCTGAATTGGTACTGTGATTCATTTTGACGCTTTCTTAGAGAGGTTCTTAAAGGCTCCCACCACCTGTCATTGTATTAGAGACTTTCTTGGCATTGACCTGTGACGTCGGGTATTGCGTTATAGTGTGTTAGTTGAGTATTGGGTGGGTCGATGGTCTATTTTGGCGGCCGAGGTTCCACTATACATTCGTTCTTTTCTGTTCACTTTATTGAGCCTGACCTTCTTCCTAGTCTCGAACAGTGAGATCAACTACAGATTAATCGAGCCATTAGCAGATCTGGAGAATGTTAGTGGCCTTAACTGGCCCTGGGCAATCTTAGCCCAGACATATTTTACCCTTGACCTAGTCACTCGGGCTCACTTGCGGTCATTGCGATGCTACCCTATGATCCTCCAAGTAGTGTTTATTCATTTTGTGATTCGTGAATATTGGCTATTTGTGATTCGTGAATGTTGGCTATTTTTATTAACCTTAATTAACTTTTTGGTTTAGCAAGCATGGGTTTTCTTTTATTGCTTACTCCCTGCCCCACGGTTTGCTGATGCTCCAGATGACAGCCCCTGCATGGTCTGGATTTGTTCATCTTTTGAGGGAGATATATTAGACTCTATGGGTTATTACTAGCACCTTTGTGACCTGGCCCTCGAGTAGGTGAGAATCTATGATTTGTTAGATATATCACATTCATCCTTTACCTAAGACTCACCCTATTTTAATTTTGCTATTTTTTTAGGTGGATCGTAACTCTTGGAGGGGATTCCCTAGCTATCACATGGCGAAGGAGATTCAGAGTAAGGTGGAGGGACCCAGAACCCCCGAGTGGTACCTAGGTGAGCGCATCCAGCTCTGGTGGACTAAGCTAGTGTCTAATAGACACATTCCTCCCACTCCTCCCACTGGACTATTCTGGTGTTCACCACTTTTCCACTGATAAGTTTAATATCTTTATAGTTCCAAAAAGATGTTTATGAGACTTGGCTATACTCATTTAGTAAGACATATCCTCAATAATAATGCTAAAAACTTGTTCACAAAAAATGTAGGTGTTGTCAATACCCCTTATCACATAGAAAAATGATGATAACTGCAAGTATACAGTTGCGATGAGTTTTAAAAGATATCGAACCCACAAGGAAGGACTAAGTCAAAAGACTAACAAGGAAAGACAAAGTAAAGGAAAATAAAAATAGTTTTGAGATTTTTTTGGAAAGGGAAGATCAGAATGAAAAGTTGAGTAAATATAGATGTAATAGATGAGAGACTTTAAATACATAGATTTTCACTTCGAACATGTATAGCAGAGAAAACATGCAAGTTCAACAAAGATGTTACAATGCATTGGACTAATCTAACAAACCCGGTTCAACACACTCAGATGTTCAATGATTCGCTGCAGAGCAACACATGAAATAACTTTTCTAATCCTAGCGCAAACGAGATAAGACAATTATATAAACCTGGACAACGTCAATACTATGCTTAGTACGGGTCGCTCTCACATAGCCATATTTCGCAAGTTAACATTCCAAAAATGTTGGCTCACTGAACAGCGTTATATCACAGGTCCAGTGATTATACATGATATTGTTAACCTCAAAACTACTCTTAAAATTATCGCCAGCACATATAACTTTATTAATGTAAAAGACTTAGCATGAAATATGCATTATGACACATAGACATATCATAAAATTCGAAATAGAAAGTATAAGTAGAAAGCAAAGCAAAGTTGTAAGGTATGCAAGTGAAAGCTAAAGTTGATCAAACCATATCCACTCTTTAATGGGAGTCGTCAATTC
>CATIWQ010379000.1:0-11118 GCA_949673415.1 Euphorbia schlechtendalii
AGTGGTATGGAGCATAAAATGCAACCACTAAGAGTGTTTTAGCATCTTAGGTTACCTAAAAAGGCCTTGAGATCAATCTTTTCAAAGTGTGCTCCCTTTGTCCTTTATACTTTATACTATACTTGAGAGAAGGAAATATTCGAGCGAGCATATAACGCTTATATGAAGACGCAATTCAATTGTCTCTCCATTAAGAGCAAAGGTATGCAACTAGACTATATAAATTGCACATTACTAATTTGTGGAAAATTTCTTATACTTTACTTGAACCTTATGCAACGTGAGAATGTGGAACTCACTACAATAGTCTTTCACCAAATGAGGTACGAACTTGAATTACTATTTTATACACTTTTGTTTACCTTGAGTACAAGGCAAAAGTTAAGTGTTGGGGTGTGATAAGTGTATGATTACACTTAATATCTTGATATTTTTACTCATAAAATGATGTAGTTTAGAGTCATTTTATACTTCATATAAAAGATTTCACGTGGTATGTAGTTTTTTATGCAAGTGCAGAAACTAAGTGAATCTTGGGAGTGAAATGATCAAAGATGGAATTCTATGCAAAAAGAGTGAAAAAGGTGCAAAAAGATGCATGGAATGCAAGGAATTGGCTTATGATCGAAGTTGTCAAAGATCGGTAAAGTTGTAAAGAAGAATCATGAAGAAAAGTATAAGTCACAACCATGTCAAGATCGTGATTCCTATTCGCGATTGGCCAAATCATGCTCGTGACTATCTATCGCCATCGTGACTTACCATTCTTCACAAATAGTCAGTTACCAACTTACATTCACGATCGTGACATGTATGTCACGCTCGTGAGTCGTAACAGATTTGATTAACTCTTCTCAACTTCCAACCGCTGGATAAGAACGATCAACCGCCATCAACCGCCAACAATCACCATCAACTGTCAGATGAAGAGACACCTTTTGGAGATAATGTAATCATGAAAAGGTTCCTATCCATTGAAGATAAGGATGAAATCTTGCATCCAATCACATTGAAGATGATGCAACCTTTCACCAATGGACATGGCTATTCATTTGGATAAATGCAACCTTTCACACTCCGTATATAGAGGTTCAAATCAACCATTTTAGGCATGAGTGTGTGTAGAGTGTGGTGAAGGCCGATGGTGTGAGATGATAGATAGAAAGTAAAAATTATATAGATTTTGCTAAGTTTCAAGTGTTAGAGAGAAAAATGTACAAGTGATTCGATTCTTATTTCAATCACTAGATTTCTTCACAAATTTGAGCGATTATTGTATAAGTGTAATTGTAAAGCACTTATCAATAAAAGTTTCTATTCTTAAACATTCATTTGTTCAATATTCACAAGGAATGGCATCCTAAAGGAGGTTCTGTACGAGTCGAGATCGAGTTTGTTTAAATTAATTTAGTTCACAAAAACAGTCTTGATTATTTTGCATATTTTACTCCACTATACTTGTTCTTAGAGAATATCTATATGCTTTTCATCTTCTTTAATCTATTCATGCATCTGTCCATTCATCTATCTACCTTCAAAACCTTCAACTTATTTTATTTTCTTTTGTTCCATAACTCTAGTTGATCCTTAGAACCGAATTCCTTCCTTGTGGGATTGAGATCTTTTAAAACTACATAACAACTATATATTTGCAGTTATCATCATTTTTCTATTTGATAAGTGGTACTAATAACACCTGTTCATATTTAGAACTTTTATATTATCACTAGAAAAGTGGTGAACAGTAGGCAGAGAGAAGTACGTTCGAAATCGGATGCTCCTTCCGGGCATTGGCCATTCTTCAGGTAGCTGACAATGTCTGAGTACCAACATTCCGTCAATATGTAATCTTTCATTGTTACCATTCTGCAGTAATAGGGATTCTTTGCCGATTGTAGGATGACTAGTTTGATTGTGTTGGGCTTGGGGTTCCCAGATGGATGCTAAGGTAGAGAGAGAGAGTCAGCCATTTGATTATCCTCTCGCTGTACGTGGCGAAAGACACACTTGTCAAATTTGGCAGAGATACCCCAGATAACATCTAAGTACAGCTTCAAAGATTCTTCCCATATTTCCCAGTCTCTGGTGACGTGGTTGATGACTAGCGCCGAGTCCCCTATGATAGAGATCCTCTTTGCCCTGACTTTCCATAGTGCTTCCAACCCAAATAAGCATGCTTCAAATTCAGCACCATTGTTGGTAACCTATAAATCAAGCCTCTTTGATAAGGGTATGACTTCATTCTATGGGGTTATCAACACCACCCCTCGGCCTGCCCCATTCCATTTCACAGCACTGTCGAAGTACATTATCCATTCTAGCTGTAGTTCCTCAACCATGGCCAACTGCTAGTCTAAGAATTTGAGGTATTCGATATAATTGGAATCCAAAGCCTGGTTCACGAGGAATTTGGCCACTACTCGTCCCATGATAACCTTCCTAATTACATATGTGATATCGAACTCAAACACCAGTAGCAACCACTTGAAGAGTTTATCGGCAAGACTGGGTGAGTGGCAAAGGTCTTTCATCAGGTCGAACTTTGCTACCGCCTCCACTTTGTAAGACTAGAATTAGTGGTGTAGCTTCTTAGTAAGCCATACCATTACAAAACAAGTTTTCTCCACCAATGTGTATTTGGACTCATAGTCCAACAACTTCTTAGATAATACACAACATGCTCATGTCGATCCTCCTGTTCTTACACCAGCATCACCCCCACTGAAGATTCTTCAATGTCCAAATAAAGGATTAAAGGTTTCCCCAGGGTAGGTGGCTTTAATATTGACAGGTTTACCAAGTATTTCTTGATCTTATCAAATGCTTCCTGGCATTGGTCATTCCATATGACTGGCTGTCATTTCCTCAACAGCTTAAGATAGGTTCGCAAGCGGTGATAACCCGGGCGATGAACCTACTGATGTATTGGAGGGACCCTAGGAAGGACCTCACTTCCTTCTATATTTTGGGTACCGGCATGTCCCTTATGGTTTACTATTGTCCGGGTCCATTTTTATCCCCCTTTGGTTGACAATATGGCCCAGAAGCTTTTCGGAGGTTACACCAAATACACATATCTTCACGTTTGGGCAGAGGTTATATTTTTCGATTCAGGTTAAAAAACTTTTCCCCGACAACTGAATGCTCTTTTTGTGTGTTTGACTTTACTAGCATTTCATCCATGTAGACCTCAACCTCTTTATGGATCAGATCATGCAGCAACGCGGTAGCGGCTTGTTGGTAGGTTACCGCGGCAGTCTTCAACCCGAAAGGAATCACTTTGTAGTAGAAAACCCCCCCACTCTGTAATGAAGGCGGTCTTGATCTTGTCCTCTATGGCCATGAGGATTTGATTGTACCCGAAGAAGCCATCCATGAAAGAATACAAAGTAACCTTAGCAGCACTATTTGACCAAGACATCAATGTGAGGAAAAGAGAAGTCATCCTTCGGTGATGCCTTATTTAGGTCTCTGAAATCCATGCATACCCGGACCTTTCCATCCTTCTTCACTATAGGGATGATATTGGCCAAGCAAGTCAAGTATTCAACCACCTCTAGGAATTTAAGCTCAATCTTCTTGGCCACCTCTACCTTGATTTTCTTCGCCCATTCTGGTCGTAGCCTTCGCAGCTTTTGCTTCACCGGCTTGATTTACGGGGTCGATGGCGACCTCTGGCATGTCCTCATACGACCAAGCAAATGCTACCACATGTTGTTTAAGTTCTTTTATTATTTCTCTCTTTTCCTTAAGAGTCAAATCTTTAGAAATAGTCACCATTTTTTGTGATTCATTTATACCTAGGTTAATTTCATGTAATGACACATCATGTATGCTAAAAAAATTATGTGTATGTTCAGGAAAATGTATGTTGTCATCCAGCTAGATATCAAACAAGTAAGCAAAGTTCAGATTCATTGAATTAAATGCTGCATAGGCTGAGTTGTTTATATCATAAATGTTTGATATGTACATCATCTGTTTCCTCCTCCATGAGCGGAGGGTCTTCTTTTACAACAATTATCTCTAGAGTGTTGCCATTATCCTGGCTGGTCTTCGAGGCAAGAATCAGAACTTCTACCTTCACGGGTTGGTGCGTCATCTGCTACATCCACTCTATGACTATCCTCATTGCTGCTGTCAAGGAGCCACCGTTAGAGCTCTCTCCCTTGGTCTTCTTGATCTTCGTAAGTGTTGACGGGACTTTGGTGATGGCTTCCAGTGCTCCTTAAAGGTTTTCACAATCAGGTTCAGGTTCAGATCCGAGCTCATCTTCCATGAACATCTTGGCTTTGCCTTTGTCTTTAGCCAGGCTCTTTATAAAGACTAGGTGATCCGGTTGGGCGACTTGGATTTTGGCAATCTTGCTCTCAGTAACATGGGCGACGAGGAGGTCATTCTTGAAGTTAAACATGTCATTGAAAATTTTGAAACCAGGGACCTCTTGGCCATTCTGGATTAAGGGCTCCGCCTCTCCCTTATAGTGCCTCTTCCCCTCCATTTCACATACGCTTACCACATTACAGAAGAGCGGTCTCTTATACTTGTAGATCTTGTTTTCCATGTTGAAGCTAAGACCGAATCTCGATACCTGTATGATGGGGTTGACGGCTTCAGTTACACCCTGGCGGTACTTCATTAGGCCTTTACTAGGTATGTATCCCTAGCATTTCATGACCTGTTTAAGCCTCGTGAGAAGTGATGGCAACCTATGGGAATTTGCCTCCTCCTCTTTCCATGGCGATCCTAAGTCAGTAAAAATCTTCTTTGGTGCAGGCTATTGATGCCATGACGGGCTCCTTATCTGCCTCGATGGTCACCAGCTCCCCTCGATGGACCAGCTTGATCTTCTGGTGGAGGGTTGATAGAATGGCTTCCAGAGCATGTATCCACGACCTTCCCAAAAGTAAAGAGTAAGAAATTGGGATGTCGAGTACAGTGAACTTGACTTCGGAGCCTACACTATCACTTTCGCAATGAAAGTAACCACTATTCCCCTCTTAGAGTCATCGTAAGCACGGATCATTGTATCGAACTTCTCCAACATGCTTTCATTTATCTCGAGATGTGGCAGGACCTTCAAGGGGCATAAGTTCAAGGCAGAAGCATCATCCACCATGACACACATAATACACCTATCTAGGATGTTTACCCTAATAAAGAGCGCTCTGTTGTGATTTCTATTCTTCAGAGGCAGTTCTGAGTCATCAAAAGAGATAGCATGGGACTTCTTTGCGAGGATGCCTTCTCCAATGGCCGCGCACATTTTTATAATGGACGTGGTTGGAGTCGCATCCATCTCCATAAGTTTCTAGACTAAACCTCTCAGATGTGCGGTAGAGAAACGTAATAACTACCAAATACTATACTTGGTTTGCATCTCTTTCAGCTAGTGGACCAAGGGGTCGATATCCAAATCATCTTCCTCCACCACCGGGGGAAGGGGTGGTACGATAGAGTCCTTGGAAATTTCCTTGACGATTGAGTCCCGCAGCTGGACAGGGCTTTCAAATCTGAACACATTCCCACTATGGTTTACTAGTAGAATCTCATTTTCAATTACCCAGGTTTCCGTGGGTGTCTGCCATGGATATTGAGCCTCTTCCCTAACTCGCTTAGGCTTGCGAAGTTGGTATTCATCCATGTTTATCGGCTTGGCTCCATATACAATGGTTTCACCTTCAACAAGACCTGCTGCATCTTACTTATTCTTCGTCCTTGATCGGAGCACATAAGTGTCCAAATCTATCGGCCTTGTGAACCGCTCCTTAGCCTTTCTCATCGTACTTTCCAACTCGTAGGTGGACTCGAACAAATTGAATAGCTCAAATGCATCACCCTCATTTTTGGTACCTAACTCTACTGTGCTTATTATAGGATTGGATTTTTAGAAACATGACCCGTAGGTATCCTTTTTCCCACCATACGGACCTCATCCTCCTCCTCATTAATTAACCGATCTAGCCTATGGCCTCTACGCAATAACTCCTTGAAAGTTCTGAAGCGGTGACAGTAAGATGATTCTGGTATTCTAGATGAGCCCCTTCAACCATTAATCTCACCAGGATTACCTTTGAGGGTTTCTTCATAACCACCACTTGTATTGCCATCCATCGGTGAGCGTAATCCCAAAATGGTTCATACTCCTCTTGTCAACAGACTGCAAGCTCCCCAAGTACCATAGGTCGCTTTTCCTCATACACAAAGTCCCTTTTGAAGGCCCTAGATATGCTCCTTCAATCCTTCTTGATCACCTATGGCTAGTTCAAATACTAGTCACCCGAGAGGTCGGTTAGTGAACTTGGGAAGAAAGTGGCTAGCTTCTCGTCAATGAGCCCCTCGGCAAGCATAAGGGTCTCGAACTTTATCATTTGGAATGACTACGTGTCATTATCCTAAAAAATTAGCATTTTGCATAAGTTAACCAGAGAACATGAGCATCGTACTAGCCTAGGGATTCTCAAAGCCCTTGACCCTTCCTCTAGTTGGGCCATGACCTGGTCGGGGTTGCTACTGGAACTGACCATCATTGTGAACTCTCTGAAGGCCTCGCTTTGACATTTGAGAACTCTTTGTTCCCCCCTTTTTTGACACCTTCCTGTACCGTTCCCCTCGCCTCTTCCGAGAGTGTCACTTCGTTGACCTCAATCGGTATTCCTCCTTGGTTAGGAGGAACCTCGCAGGATTCTTGGGCGGTCACCCCTTCCACTGTGCTTTCTTGAATTGATACTTTCCCCTGATTGGCTTTTACAATCATTTCCATGACTTGATCTTCCACCATGCTTGATCCCACCATGTTGATTTACTGCCCGAACTCCTTAAATAACCAATCCCATCTCGCAGCCATGTTGAATACCTCCTTAAAAGTGCGAAGATCCATTAGACCAAGGCATCACCTATACGAGTACCTAGCCCCTTGGATCAACATTTGTATCAAGATGTTCTCCTCTAGTTTGTACTGTATCCTGACTTGAATGTTCATCCAGTGCTGGGAGTACTTCTTGAAGGATTCGTAGTTGTTCTGAATGCAAGCTGTCAATTTCCTCAAGGTGGGTTTAGGCTTATCCACATATATGAAGGCCTTTTTAAAGGCCTCGGAGATGCATCCCTAATCATGCTTGAATGCTTTTGGTTGATTTCCATACCATTCCCCCGCTACCTTAGATAGAGAGCACAAAAATAACTTTGCCATTTTGAATTCGTAGAGTCCTTGCGCTCTCATGAAAGTTTCGAACTTGAGAATATGAAAGGTTGGTGAATTCCTTTCATTATACATAGGCATTTCGCACAAGCTATATCTAGAAATAGAGCAAGCCCCTTGGACATAGAAACTGGCACCAACACTCATTCCCCTTGCTTGGCTTCGCCTTGCTGGACTTTTTCATCGGTTGGACTGAGATATCATATCGAACACATGCCTTGAGGGTATGCCTGACCCAACCACCATTACTTCTAGTAGTAAGCTTTGAAATTCCGCGTCTATCTTCAGTACCACCTTGATAAGTTCCCTAAAGTCTGCATACTCTCGCGAGTTAAGGGGGTGATGAAATTCAGGCCGCGCTCCACTAAATAGCATCCCCATTAGTACAATTCTTTCTGGTTTCTCCTTAATCATCACTTATATGGACATCCACCGGGAGTTATATTCCTTGAACGTCTCATCCTCATCTTGAGTATAGGCTTCCAATTTCATCATGTTTTCCTCTGGCCTCTCCATGTATAAGAAATCATGTTTGAAAGCTTGACAGACGCAATGCCAATTGCCCCTGGTAGAAGGAGACTGGTTCAAGTACCAATCTCTAGCTATCCTTGATAGCGAGCATGGAAACAAAGTTGCTAACATGTCATCCAAGAGGCCTTGTGCTCTCATGAGAGCTTCGTACTCAAAGACGTACTCAAAGACGTGGAAGCTCAGGGCATCCTAGTAGTCATACACAGACATTCCACATAACCTGAACTTCACACAATGGTAACTTTCAACCTTTCTTGAACCTGAAGAACTCGATCCTACCTCCAAGCTTGTCATTATGTGGTTGGGGTTAATCCCTAATCCAATCATCATCACAGACTCCTCTACTACTTGATTCATGCATTTCCATACTACATCTCCTTCAATCCCTGAGTTGATCATTCCCACCTTATCCTCAAACTAAGGGAGAGGATTGCTCATAGTGCTGGGCTTCAAGGCGGGCTCTGCTATCACCTGGTCTTCTATTAGCTTGCAGATGGCCTTTAAGAGATTCTTATAGTTATTAGACCTGTAACCGGCCATCACATGATAGTGGCAAAAGTTATTCTTTTCCTCTGGTTTTGGGGGAGCCCATGACTTTATGCTTTACAACTTCTTCAGCTCCCACGATTTGGTGAATAAGAACCCCAAGTTAGCAGAGTACGGAGAAATTCCATGATATTCCTCCTTCGAAATCATACGGAGGTCACCTGCTTTACTTGCACCAATTACACAGTTGGTTGTTTCCCCTTAGACTAGGAAGAGTTAGGTGCTGACGAGGATCCTATATCAGTCTTCTTATACAAGAGTCTGCTGATCGAAGGGGCCGTTGCTATGTTCATGGCCTCTATTCTTTCCAGCTTTTCCACCTTCTTAAACACGTCATTTTAATAAGTTAAAGTGTCCATCCCCAGGCGGTTTCTGTATATCGGTAATGCTCTATCTATAAGCTTTATGATCACCTCGTATAAGCTGAGATGATCCTTTAGCAATACTTGCGTTTTTATTCACCTACCATAATAGGGCTTGAATACCTTACCATGCATTTGTTTGATAGCTTCCAGATTTTGCATCATTATTTTCATTTGGGAGTTAAATCTGTATTGCTCCACGAGTGCCTTGGAAAGGTGACTCGAGTTACTTGAAACTTCTGGAGGGAGGTTGTTATACCATTCATTGGCAGGTTCACCTAGGGTTACGATGAATAGCTTGGCCAACATTTTGTTGGAGATCTTCCTAGCCCTCACATAAATTGGTAGTTTGCTAGATGGGACCTGGGGTCTCCTTCCCCTTTGTATTTCACTGGCTCTGGCATGATGAAATAATTGGGTAGTTGTGAGCACGAGATTTTGTACCAGCTTGCGCTTTTGATGATGACGGCTTTTTCAAGATTTTATCCTTGAATCACACAATTTTCGAGTAATCTGACATATCCGAATGGGAATCCTCCTCGTCTCTAATTCAGAAGGACGTTTTAGATAAAATTATTTAATTTTATTCAGAAATTAATTAACTAAATAAAAAATGCAAAAAAATACAAAAAAATAAAAAAATAAAAAAAATATTAAGTAAAAAATACGAAAATACAAGAAAGGTTCGAAAAAGGACCCAGGGGGACTGAATCCCGGGCAGGGCCTCGTTGACAATAACCTCGCCAAACATGGCGAGGCAAGGCTCACAAAGAGCGTTGGCGAGGCCTCGCCAAGGACACGTCGAGGAGCCTCGCCAAGATCTTCTCCGACGAGGCCCCTCGCTGGAAAAACTTTCCATTTTTGGATTTTTCAGGAATTTTCTATAAATAGTCAGTCTTTTTCGATTAACGGGATCCTGAAAATGATCAGATAAAAAAATAGCTTTAGAACGACTTTAATTTCCAAGAATTAAAATGAACATTTTTGGACTTTTGCTACAACCTTTTCACCTAAACTAGAGGACGAGGAGGATTTCTCAAGGATCGATCGAACATCTTCGAAGTGGATCCATTCAGTAAGGGTAAGCCTCTGATTCCTAGAATTGCAATTCTCGTACTTTCAGTGTTTAATTTCTTCTTCTGATTAAATCTGTGAATCTAGGATTTTAATTACTTTTGTTTTATTTCAATTGTTGTAATTCTTCTTCATCTATTTTTCTTTATTAAAAGAAGATGTATGTGAGAACACCCCCAAGAAGGGAATAAAATAAATTCCCGGATAACAACCATCACCGATTTACCATGCGAGCAATTTCATTAATTAAAATGAGCAACCAACGTGCTAATAAAATGAACTGTTTTATTTTAATAACAAACACAATATCGCGATTGATTTTTGTTTAGGCCATACGGGCCTCGCTAAATTCAAAATCGAACATACGTGTTATCCACTGTGCTAACCTTTGCGGATGTAGGTAGATTAGGATTAGATGTATGTTTAGGATTTTAATTTTCCTTCGGGTATCGCAATTTCAATTTTTTGGGAAATGTAATTAATAGGTTAGCGGCCGGTTGCATCCCCCGATTTTTGAAAGCCTTGTAATTTTATTTTTCGCATTTACTTTCCGCATTTACTTAATGCTTTGTGGATGGTTTATTTTTTCGCTTTATGGATGGTTTATTTGACAAAAATTGAATCATGCATTAAAAATAAAAAATGACCTAAGTGCGAATATGCATGATTAAAAGAACACAGTTTTTTGTAGATGTAATTTAATGTGATCCAATGAGAAATAAGCAACTTATCCCAGACCCAAATCTCTGTGTCTTAGTGGGCAGTCCCATGGACGTTAAGCCTCATAGGACTCTAATTCCTGGGAAGAGCTAATCCAGGTGGTGACTCCACACTAAGAGACGGAGGATTCGGGTTCGAACAGATCTAAAACATTTTCTCTTTTCTCTTTCAACCTTTTTCCAGGGTCCCCGACCCGGTGCACCTTTTTTTCAAACACCCCGGTAGACCACACCTATGAAACCGCGCACTCTCGGCCCACCACTTCGTGTCGCCCGCTCATAGTGGCAACTCCGCTGGGGAGTTTTTCTAAAACTTATCTTTTCAAAGGTTTTAGATTTTGTATAAGTGCCGAAAATTATTGATCACATTATTCCGTTTTCTCTTAATTTTGACATATTAATAATAACGCATTGCAGTAGAAGGGATTAGCCCATAAGTCTAAGGTACCCCCATTACCGCAAAGCTTTCTCTTGTACTAATCTGCCTCCTTGAGAAAAGATAGTACTTGAGCGAGTGGAGCACTTGTTGCCATATCGCATGTATCTCCCTCGTTAGAACCTATTTGGGGAGAGGCTTGGAGTGTATTTTAGTGCAACAAGAACCTTCTACATCAGCAACCCATTTATAAACCCTCATGTAAATAAGCCGTAGGCATTTTCCTTAGGGTGTTACCCAAACAAGTGA
>CATIWQ010379002.1:0-31757 GCA_949673415.1 Euphorbia schlechtendalii
ATTTGTTAGCTAGAGGAGCAGGTTTTTCGACAGGTAGGGGGACATAGCATTCTTGTCCACCTTTTATTAGAATCGTAATTGATTCTAAGTAATTTTATTGACCTACTCTTTCAGTAAAAAAAAAACTATTTTATAACAAAAATTTAATAAATTAACTATAATTTTTATTTAAAAATTAACATCATAATTTGAATGTTAAAATTTGATTAAATAAATTTTGCATATTAAATAACAAAAAAATTATTCTGAATAAAAGTTCAGAATATATTCCGAATTATGGACAACTCAGTGAAATCTTGAGTACTAAAGCTAAGGAAACAATAACCAGCATATATAGCGTCAATGGCTCAAAATTTGAACTTCATGGAGTCTACTCTTATTATGTACATATCAGTATATGATTCTCTAGCTCGAACCAGCAGTCTATTAATAAAAAAAACAACTCTACCAATACTTAAGGCTGCCATATCAAAATGCACAAGTAAAATACATTCTGAAAATTTACTCATTTTGTGTAATCAATCATATTGCTACAAACTAAATTTTTCGTGATCGGTATTCAATCCACTAGCTGACTAATCTAGACTCGGGTACCTCAAAGGCCTAATTAAAGGGGACGACCATCCCAATTTATTTTGCTCCGTACATATCCTTACAATTCGAATCCGAGTTGATGTTGAAGAAGTTGATTTTCCTTTCAGAAAAAAAAATTGTATATCGTAAAAGAAACTAATTAATTCAGGTATTAAAAATTGATTATATCTCAGAGAATCAGTAATTTATCAAGATTTTCTTTGAGTTTTTGAATTTGTTTAAAGGCCATAAATGTTAGATAGAAAATTCAAATTACTATCTATTATACTGAACAAAATCTATTATGTTTTTAGGCTACCAGATTCAAATGAAATAATTTTATTCCTATGCTAAAATTCATTTGATCCAACAACTGAATATACATTTACATCACTAAACTTTCCCCAAACTAGATTAAAAAAAATATGAACATCCATCAAAACCCTATAGACACAGGAAACCCAGTAGATTCAAACCAAGAATCCCCATCCCGCAAGAATTCCCCTACCGTAAAATGCTTCGCAATTTCTCGACTGCAATTTTTCCTATACCCTCCCCAAGTCACTCTATACCTGGTATCAGATCCCGGCCCATAGTTCATATGCTCAATATACTCCACACTATCCAAAGTACTATAGTCATCCCACTTGAACCACCCCTGTGGATGTATCAAATCCCCCAAATAACTCTTCATCACATTGGTTCTCGAGTAATTCCCCCACGGCCTGCCCAAGAACGTCCACGTAGACCACCTTTCAGTTGCGTTCAGATCGTCCGCTGAGATTATGGTGCAGTTTTGCAACGAGAAGCCCGTGTTCTGATTCGGGTCTCGCCTCCCTTGGGCGGTGATCATGTTGCTTTGGCCGTGGATCGGGTTGCGCGCGATTATCAAGCAGTTTTGGAAGATCGCGGCCGCGTTGCCGAAGATGAAGTCGATGGTGCCTTGGACGGTGCACTCGCGGTAGAGCTGGCGGAGCGAGTGGGCAAAGAGTGTGTCCTGGTAGGAGGTGAAGTTGCAGCGGTAGAAAGCCGAGTTTGACGTGACTCGGGCTGCGACTGCCTGGAATTTGTGCGGGCCTGCCGTGTTGAGGATAGTCAAATCTCGGGCTAGGAATTTATCCCCTACAACGGCTGAAGTGACGGATAACATTAAGCACTACTCGGTACTCAGTATATAATGGATTTGGATTCTTTAAATTTATTAGGTGGTATAATTGTAAATTTCAATTAATCTCAACTATTTATCCAGTTTTAATGGTTAAGATTGAATTTTATTAGTCTAGGATATAAATCATAACTAATAAAACTAGATGAATGGTTGAAAAAATTTACAACTTTACCCAAGTTGAAATTTAGAAAATCCCTTTCTGCATACAATGCCGGAAACTGAAAATAATCTAATGCATTAGCATCCCCTAAACACGGCTCATAGCAACTACTGCCCCATGAACGTCATGTGTCAGTTTGTAATTGGTTTGACTTTTCAATTTTTCACTTTCAAATCAAAGTTGACACATGACTTTTAAAAGTTTTGAGCAAAATTCAAGGATTAATGATGTATTAAATCCTAAAAAATCGAAATTACGAAACAAGGGACGCGTACTCAATGTAGCAGAATCAATGGTGGAGAATCCATCGACGAAGTTTCTAGACCCTGTGATTATGGTTTTCGACATTCCGTCTCCAATTAACATAATATTTGTGTTCTCTCTTGATATTTCCACCGTCTCGTTGTAAACACCGGCCTTGATCTTGATCACGAATCGGTTTTTGCTCCTCTTTGGCGCCTTCTTCAAAGCCTCGCTAACCGACCGATAATCGCCGCTTCCATCTGTGGCAACCGTAGAATTGGGGACGATTTTACCCTTCCGTTCCATTAAAACCCGATCGCTGGATGTCATCCAAGCAGGAAACTTTCTTCTTTGCGGCATTTCAGCAAACATCTGTCCGCCATTGACATTTCTTGCGTTTCTACTCTCCATGTACGTTACAATGGACAAACAGTTACTAATCAAACGAATAACAGGAACTAACGAATCTTGAATCTGTTTCTCGAGCTGAATGTGATTATCGGAAACACGAGAATGACGATTCAGATCGGAGAATCCGTCAAGGCAGGTATGCTGATTAGTCATCGATGCACTGAGCAATGTTCTGAGATTAGAATACAACGAATCAACATGGGAATTCGAACTGAAAAGATCATCTAGGGATTGGCCAAGTTCTTCGATTGTTTGGTCCATCATTTCCAAACAGTCTTGCAACACAATCATTTGCTGAAAAATCAAATCTTGGAAAGTGAGAAGTTTCTTCACCTGAGTTCTTGTTTTAGTAACGGATTTCTCAGAAGCGACGATCGTGGTTTCAAGAATCCGACGAAATGTGGTGGAGTTTTTGGAGGCGGGGGAGAGGGTTTTGAAGCATAGCAACGGGTGGAAAGTTCTCTTACAAACAGTTCTGATAATCGGATGAAAATCTGCAATTTGCTCCTCTTGTTTCGAAATAGAAGGGAAATGGATGAAGATTGAACAGAAGAGTAATGGTATTAGGATTAAGAAGATGACCGTTATACACGTTTTTGAATATGAGTTCTTGATCGCCATTTTGGAAAGATCAAGAAGAAAAACAATAAAAGAAGGAACTTTTATCTTGATTCAATAGGGGGACAAAAGAGCTTTTGTACTTGGTGTTAATTGTACACTAGTTTTTGAACTGAATTGATCAAATGATTTCAAACTAAATTGATTTGTATATATCTAAGTGGAAATATCCCATCAAATGTGGCAAGATAAAATCTGTTATCCCAATTCAACTACTTTGAGTTGAAAACAGGCGGAAAGAATACTAAACGAGCCATGAATAAAAAGTAAAGCACAAACTGGATATATAAACAAAAAAAAGGCACAACCTTTACTGAAATTGAAAAGGGCTCAATAGCCAAAAGTTCAAACAAACGCCGCAAAAAGTAAGGGGAAAAAAACAGAAAGAAAATATATGAAATGAAGCAATGGGAAAGTCCTACTAGTCCTATTACATATTGCAAAAAGACCATTTATTATTTTTCTTCACATCTTGGAAACTTCCCAACTGAACCTTCAAACTTCAAAAACCCTTACTCTTCAATGGTCAATGGAACCGATTCGGCCTGAAAATCCCATAAAAAACAAGTGATCAATAATGACCATATTGCATGTGAAATTGTGATTTAGATGAGATATTAAGTTTTACCAGTTTGCGGTATTTCAAAGCATAGAACATCTCGAGGTAACGCCTGCTTTCGCGGCGGTCCAGCTTGGAAACATGTTTCCAGAAGCCATAAACACCAGTGAGAGTCAACAGCCTCTGAGAGTAGATTTGCCAGGTGTACCTGCCACGCACAACAAACAATGTTAGAATAACACGGTCAGCTTAAACACGGTAATAACAGAATTCGGTTTGGTAAAATGTTTTTACTTCTCTTCGATACGCTTCATAGCTCCATTGGAAATCTCGTCCCAGTGGGCCGGATCCTTCTTGCACTTCTCGAAGAAGTTCACGAGAAGCTCAGCAGCCTGTTCGCCATGATACGGGTCAATATGGAAACCCGATTTTCCATGCACGATAATTTCAGCGGGGCCACCATTGCAAGTAGCAAAAGTCGGGAGACCGCAAGTCATGGCCTCAACAACGGTCAAACCAAAAGCCTCGTAAAGAGCAGGCTGCACGAAAACTCCCTTGGAGTCACAAATGTAACGGTACAGCTCGCCGTTCCTGACCCTGTTCATCTGGGAAGAAATCCAACGGAACTGCCCGTTCAGATTGTATTTCTCGATATGAGCGTGCATTTTCTTCATCTCGGACTGTTCTTCGATGTCCTGCGACTGCTTCCTTCGATCACCACCAACCACAACAAGGTTGGCTAATTCACGAAGCTTCTCGTTCTTTCCGTACCATTCGACGAGGCCGGTCAAATTCTTGACCCTGTCTAGCCTAGCCATGGTGAATATAATCGGCTTGCTACGGTCCTTAAGCACGCACCTACAAAAAAAAAAATTACATTGATGATTAATTTTTTTTTTTTGTTTTACCAAACAACTCTCAAGCAGAGCCGTTTCTGGGAATAGGCCAAGAGTGAGGGGCCCAAATGTGAGGACCGGCCCTGCTTTCATGTTTGATTCGGAAACACGAGGGTTACTCACAAGTGCTCTTCGTTTTCGACGGGGCTGTAGAGAAGATCCTCGATTTCCTTGTGGAAAGCGGTCAGCCGGCGTTTCTCCTCGGTGTAGGCGAAGTAAATGCTCATGTCAGCGCCGGGTGAGACAATGTTGAATTTCGGGTCAAAGACATCGATCCCGTGAACAACGCGGTAAAGACCGGGAAGGGTAAAAGCAGTGTGGCTCTCGTACTGACCAACAGTGTCCTTGCTGAAACAGTAAAAAAAACAAAGCAACATTAACCATCAGATTCGACTCAATTTTCGTTTCATGATGACAAAAGTAAAAAGAAGGTGTTTCACCTTCCAGCGATTTCCTGGAATGTACTTGTGATGATGAAATCGGTGTGATTCATAGCAAAGAGATCGGCGGTGAATTGGCAGGAGAAGTGGTACTTGTCGTCGAACTTCTTCCAGTAAATGTCGGATTCGGGATATTTAGTTTTCTCCAGAGCATGAGCAATAGTACACTGCAGCAGAGTTAGATGTTAATAAGCTGATTCAAAAAACAAAAAAGACACGGTTTTCGCAACAATCTCGGGGAATTAACAAACAAACCTCTGTGACACTGAGCTTATGAGCTAACAAAGAGGCGACAATGTTGCCATCGCTGTAGTTTCCAATGATCAAGTCGGGTTTTCCCTGGAACTCCTTTCCGATTTCAGTGGCAACATCCTGATAAAAGAAAGGTCAAACATTAAGACACCAAATTATTATATTTCAAAGCAATACTAGGAAAATGTTGAAGGATTAAACAATGTTAAACCTCGGTGTAGGTTTCTAGATAGGGCCACACATCGAAACGCGAGATCCATTTACGAACAATACCCTTCTCGGTCCTGAAGGGAATACGAAGGATATCACAGTACTCAGATCCATACACTTTCTCAAGACGCTGGCCGCAAGTGGTCCCCACCGCGTCAGGCAGGAGTCGAGTAATCTACACAAACAAACAAAAAGGTTTTGAGCAACAACATCACAAAAAACAGAGCATCGGACACTAATTCACGAAATCCCGAAGTAAAAACTCACGATGAGAATGCGAGGGGTGATGTCGAGCCCTTGTTGCTTAATGCGCTGAAGCATTTCCGTCTCCAAGGCACGGACTTGATCCAAAATATAAACAACCTAAAACGAAAGAATCACATTAGCAAACAAAATCAGTTACATATTGAACAACATATCACAAGGAAATCAGAGGGACTGTTGGGGCGAAATGACGAACCTGCCCCCCAGTGTCAGGGTACCCCAAGACGTTGTCCTGGGCGAAGTATCCATGAGGAGACATGATCACGACGTTGAAGACCATGGGAATCCTGCCCAGGAAATTCTCGAGGGTGCAAGGGTCGGGGGCTTCTAGAAGGTCCAGGAGAAGTCTGATCATCTCGAGCACGCGCTCGGCCGTGTCACCCCACCCTCGCTCGAGCCCGATCTCTTGGAACTTGTGCTCGAATTCGGAGTACGGGGTAGTACTGGGCAACGCTACTAGGTACTCCTCGGCCTTTCTAAGCACATATTGCAGGGAATTCAAGTTCTGAATCCTATCATTCAACATCATATTCTACACAAAAAAAAAAAAGAAGAAATTCAATTACACAACATAGTCATTACTAGATCAAGCTAGAAATTAACCGAAAAAGGCGAAATATACCTTGCCCTTGTGGCAGTGGACCTTGAGAAACTCAAGGAGAGGATGCAGACTTTCCTTGTCATGGAACAGTTTTGCAGAGAGGTGACGGTTAAGGAACTCAACGCCGTTACCGATGTACTTTGACAGAGTTGGGCGAGGGAAAGATGCGTTGAATGGCTCGAAGTCCAATTCAAGCACAAAATTGCCGTTTCCGCTGTATAATCATCAACATTACAGTTAAATTAATAAAACCCAGATGAAAAAATTTAAACTTTGATTAAAAAGCCGGAATTTTACCTTCCATCAACGAGTTCTTCCTTGAATCGGAGATACTCAGCGACTCGGAGCTCTTCAACGACAAGAGCATGGACATTGACTCTGATGTACTCCCAAACGCCAGGCCTTGGCCTCACAGCAAGAGCAACCCATGGAGGCGAAACAATCGCTTCCTAAAAACACAGCAATCAACAGATCAAACATCCAAATTCTGAATTCTGAATTCTTCAACAAGAAACAAAAGAAAGTGTTATTAAATTGAATTTACCTGTGAAGCCCTCAAAACATCACCAAAAACACCTCCCAAGAGCTTCTTCCTGCTCTCTTCAGGAATGGCTTCGAACTCAGCTATGATGTGGTGATGTTGAAGGATTCCTTTTCCCTTAGCTTCAATCCTGCAATTTACAAGCACAAAAAACATAAATAAAAATAAAAATCCCATCTTTAACGGCTCAAAATAAGCTGCAAAGCAAGATCGTGGTTACCTGGTGAGCAAAGCAACAATTTCGTTGCGGTTAGCAGCAAGAGTCTCATCCAAACGTTCACGGATGCTGTGGACGCGAGTGATCACACGCTCCGGCATGGCTACTGATCAGATAACTTTAATAAATCTGCAAATCTAAGCAAGTCAAAACCCAACAAATTCTATATTATTCTAGAAGAAAACTACCAACTCAACAACCACTTTAAATAAAATAATAAATAAGTGCAAAGATGGTTGAACTAAGATCACTGCCCGCAATATTGCAAAGAGCACCTGTATTTAACCAGAATTTTGACAAATTTCATCTAGTTCTAAGATAAGATCGAACGTTAATTATTGATTGTTTTTAAGACATCTGTATGGACTACAAGAAGCCAGGCAAAGGTTACTTTAGTTAATGTTTTTGTAATGACCCAGAGATTAGACCTTTAAGCCAACAAGAACAAGGCAGAGCAGAGAAAAATATTTGTCCTTGAAATTGACTCTAAAAATGGATAAGAAGCTATGACAAGGAAGAAGAAAGAGAAAGTAAAGCTTTGATTTTTATTTCTGAACAGTGTATAGAAACACAAATTAAAGGTCCAAAGCGTTGACGTTTTATTTTAAGCATTTCATTGTCATAAGAAATTGATCCGTTCGTAGCAGAGATGATCACATGCAAATTAGAATCTTGTAGAATAGCAGAGTTTTGAGTATAGATATGGCCAAAGATGATCAAGAACAGTTGCAGATCACCATAGCCAAAAACTAGAGCAGAATAGGCTTATGAAGAAGAAAACATAAAGAGAGAATGAAAGAAGCTAAAGAAGAAAAACAGAGAATAATAAACAAATAAACTAACCTAACGCAAAAAGGAGAATAGAGAAGGGAAACACAATCAAGTGTGGTGAATGAAAGGGTTGAGATTGTCTTCTTTTATAGAGAAAAAATGTCTGAATTTTATTAAAATATAATACAAAAAGGAAAAGAAAAGTAAAAGGGTAAAAGTAACAACCTACAAAAAAAAAAAAAAAAATACTGTATCAAGTTTAACTTCATGTATTCATGGATTTTGGATTATATAATATGCCCTTCATGTCTTTGTCCTGATTCTTACTTTTCTAAAGAAATGAAAATTAACGAGCTAATACAAAATAGGGTATAATGGTAAATTGGAGGTGATTGAAATAAAAATTATTATATTTAGTTTGTAGATGATGTTAATATTGCATTAAAAATGCTTAAGCCCCAAGAATGCAAATCATACCATAACTAATGGCTTAAACCCCAAGAAAATAATCTAACGTTTACCTAATTATAAAAGAGGAAACATTACCATTATTATATATGGATCATTAAACAATGAAGCTTCAATTTTTGTATTAAGAGCTCGATGGAAAATTTAAACTGAAGTTAGGAAATTCACAATTGGGATTTAATTTAAACTGTATTTTAAATTTCCTTTCTTATAACGTAAAATGACACTAATGAAAATGGTGGGTGGACAACAAAGTGAAGAAGTTGCATAAATTATGCATAGTGGGGCCTTAGCATAGAGAAGAATGGATGATGGAAGTAGATAAAGAAAAATTAATGTAGCAAAGGCAAAGACTATTAGGTAGCATTTGTTGAATCTTATCCGTAATTACTTCAATTTGTATAATTAGTGTGCATATTAGAAAAATATTGGCTTTAATCCTCAAACCTTGAGTAGATAGCTTGAGAACTACATTATGAAAAATTTCTAACCAACAAAACAAGGCAAGTCCAAAATACTTCGAATCAAAACAAATAATTATGAATAAAAACATTTGATGAATTTTTTTAAATAAAAATGTATTAATTCATTGGAAGCTATCCCTGCCATAGCCAGCTTGCTATATTTTAATGCAATATGACCTTTGGTACGTACAACACATTATGTTATATTATTACATTGATTTTATTGTTTTAATTCTTGACACAACAAAGAAAAATCCTAGGAATATCCTTTATCCTATTCCATCCCGATTTAACTAATGGTTGAATAATTGAATTTCGGCTACCCATGGCTAACACAATGCATGAGTTCAAAAATATAAATATGTGAAATTTGCTCCCAATATTTAAATACCAAACTAAGTTTAAGACAATTCAAGAAGAAATTATTCCTTGGCACTAATGTACTACATTAATAATTTTGTATATAGTCAATGATATATTTTTTCATCATTTTATCGATTTGAATCAGTACGCCGAATTAATACCTCTCGTGTAATAAATTGTCTTGCTCATTTTGAATTTAGGTATACATGATTATTTAAGCTAGTCCGGTATACTAATTAATAGAACTACGAACAAGCTTGTTGATAATTAAGGTAAGATAATAAATATATGGGTGCATGTAATTTTTTTTCAAACAGAATTAACACAAAAACATGCACTTATATAGGAAAGAAATTTACCTCCAAATGGCACAAATTAAGGTTGATATTATATGGACTTGTAGTTGAAACTAAAAGGAATACACCAAAAAAGGCGATCAAAACGCAAGAATGCAAAGAATAAAACGCAAGAATACAAAGAGTTGAAGAAATGAAGATGGGATGAAGAGGAGATTAGAGAATGGTGAGCTTATATACACAAAGAAAAGAGGGTGCAAGGCAACTTTTGTGCAACTTCCTCGTTGCTTGATCGTGAAAGAAAAAAAATGTTATAATTGATTAGTTAGCTTCCTTATTATGGTGATAAAAAAATAATGGAAGAGAGGGTAATCATTTTTACTTTATTTAACTGTTATTATCTTGCATAGTGTTTTTTTATTAATATTTAGTGATCATCATCCTTAACAATATTCAAAAAATGTGAGATTGTGTGTTTAAATCATACTATCAACAAAATTTACATCAATGTTCATATTCCTTAAATAATCAATTATAAACATTCCACATCCAAAAATAAAAAAAGGAAAAATTTCTATACATTTTGTGAATTGGGAATGATCTATCATTAGAGTTTGTTGATCACCATCAACGGGTTAATTGTTCCTTTCTGAAACCGCTCTTTCTTTACTAGTGGCCCATTTGCCTACTTCAACAATTATTAATTTTTTATTTCTCTTCTTTTTATAAAAATATCAATTAATAATCTATATTCAATCTCGTTGAAAATTGTTAAAATTTTCAAATCCCGTTTCCGTATTTTGAAGTTGTGTTGGTATACTTAAGTTTTTTTTTTTAATTATACTCTGTGGATTCCTCCTGTTTTGAGCCATTGACTATAAAACACCACATTCGTTTTCTTAAAATGTCTACAAATAAAATATTTTATGTTGGTTTAAATTATTTTGCATCGTGGTGGTCCAAATTAAATGGTATTTCACATGGAATATGGAAATTAAAAAACGAAACTCGATGATTAAAATATTACTAACTGATCTAATTCAATATTAAAAAATTAAATATATATTCTTTTCTAATATATATTTTTAGTGAACAAATGGAGTTTTCCTTTATATTATAAGAAAACTTTAAAAAATTAAAGGTAAATTTAAAAAACATGTCATGTGGTTTAAGTCATTTTCAAAACGGGTCCTATGTTATTTCAGATCTCAAAAGGGGGCTTGTGAAATAGTGCCGTTATCAAATAACGGATTTTTAGTTGACCCCGTGAAAAATGATGACGTGGCCAGGGGTAGGATCGGAAACTCACTTTTAGGGGAACTATAAAAACCAAAATTTCACAGACACTTCCCAAATCTCTTATTCTCTCTTCGAACTGGTACTGTAGCCCTATCTCTGATCCCAAATCTTCTCAATCTTTGGTGTTTTTCTCAAATTAAAGTAAGGGTATTCATCTATTAGAAGTTTCGTTCGTCTTTGAAGTTTGGAATCTCTGATATTGACAGAAATCGTGAAACCCTAATGACAAGTTCTTCTTCATCTCAATCTATCAGCAGCAAAGAACGGGGAGTCTGATGCTACTATGGTCTTTATTCTCCACTGAAAACGGCTTGGACAAGTGATAATATGGGACGTACGTTTTTTGGATGTGGAAGATTCGGTGAAAATGGGGCCTGTAATTTCTTTGAATGGTATGACCTGCCATTTGGTGAAAGGGGAAACAAGGTTTTGAATCAAATGGCTCGAAAATTTAAGGTCTGTGAAGCGGAGTAAAGTTCGAGTCAAGAGAGGGTGAAGACTTTGGAGGTGGAGTTAAGCAGGGTGAGGGATTTTGCCATTAAAGAAGAGTACAAAATTGTGAAAATGAGGGCTGAGTTACAAGTTGAAAGAGAGCAGAAGAAAAAAGCGGTCATTGTTAGCATAATTTTGATTTTTGTGTTATTATACATGTTTAGCAGTAGATTAGTAAGGATTTAGGCTATTATGTTTTGTGATTCGAAATTGTAATATGCTGAATTGTAAGTTTGAAACACTGTGAATTGGTAATGGAATATGAAATTGAAATTTATGGATTTGCTTAATTTGAATATGTTGATTAAGTTCAGTAAGTTGAATTTGTTGGCCAATAAGTTGAGTTGGCAGTAAGTTGAGCTGGGAAACATGAAATTGTTGGGAAACTGTTAGTTGAATTTGATGATAGTAGAGAAGAACTTAATGACAGCAAAAAAAAATAGCAAAAGTACTGATAAATATATTCAATAGATACACAAGTTTCAATTGATAAATATAAGTTGATAGACAAAATGTCAATGTGTTAGCAATTTACAGCCATCCAAAAGAAACATCCCTAAAGCCAAAACACAGTTGGCATTTCAAACTAGTTACAACCCGAAATACCTACAACTATACCTTTAGAACCAAAATACCTATAATTCCTTAGGCCATAACACAAATGGCACTTTTATACCTTTGAACCACCAAAAAATAGTACCCCTAAAGCCAAAACATGGTTGGCATTGTCAAAGTATATACATATGTCAAAATAAATTACATGCCTAAAGCCAAAACATAAATGACATTGTTATAGCATATACAAGCACAAAACCAAAACAATGATAGCCAACTCATGGCAATGTTGTATCATTTACACATAAGTGTCAAAAATCAAAATATAAGTTGAAACTACTTTGTAGACTTTCCCTTGAGGTTGCCCATCCTCATTGCCATTTCTTCCAAATTAGTTGCCCTTCTGGGATTACTATAAGTAGCAGAAGAGGATCCCAAACCAACATGCACACGTTTTCTTTTGGCAGCAGTAGAGACAGTTTCAGCTGCATAATTTGAACTGGATAGAGCTATGGGAGGCCTTGTTGTAGTTACAGAAGCAGATCTAGTTGTAGGCTTTGATGTAGGAAGTTTTGGTGTAGGAGGCCTTGATGCAGTTTCATTTGTAGTTGCAAATGTACTTGCAAGGTCAGTAGCATTGTGTTTTCTAGATCTTGTGGAATTTGGAAAATTGTGCTGCAGAGTTAAAATTCCAAAATTGAGTTAAAAACCTTGTTATACCAAAAATGAATCCAAAACTGAGTTAAAAAAAGCATTTTTTACTAAAACTAAGTTTAAATACCAGTTAAAATACCAAAACTGAGTTTAAATACCAATTAAAATACTAAAACTGAGTTCAAATACCAGTTAAAATACTAAAACTGAGTTCAAATACCAGTTAAAATACCAAAACTGAGTTCAAATACCAGTTAATATACCAAAACTGAGTTCAAATACTAGTTAAAATACCAAAACTGAGTTCAAATACGAGTTCAAATACCACTAAAAATACCAAAACTGAGTTCAAATACCAGTTAAAATACCAAAACTGAGTTCAAATACCAGTTCAGATACCAAAACTGAGTTCAAATACCAGTTAAAATACTTGCTTCTGTGATGCTAGCCTGACATACATGTACTGAAATATCATTTTTTCCCTTGGTATTGATCCATTTTGATGGATTAGCTGCAATTCAGTGCTTATTTTAACCCAACTGCCATGATTTGTTATCATAATGGTATGTCCATGATCCCACATCTATGACACTGTGCAGTGACTTCTCCTTGTAAAAACTTGGCTGCTCTTTGTTTAACCCCATAGCATTTCATAGGACAAATTTCAACTCCTAAATCCCTCCGCACTTTATTGATCATAGCATCCACTTCCCACTTAGGATTATCTCTCAAATCATCTAGATACTTCTTAGATAAATATTTGGAATTCATAAGATGATTAGTCATTAACCTTGCACAAGTGTGAGTAGCCTTGAATGTCTCAATCTGAAATGTACTTGTGCCTTGAAGTTAAGATGCACGAATTCTGAATCCACACTTTTCCTTGCATTCAACACATATCACTTTCCTGCAATTTTTTATGAACACATGGCATGTCCCCCTTTCAATTGCCCATCTTCTCAAAGCAATCAGATATTGTTCTGGCCCAGTGAACAACATTCTAGTGCATAATTCACCAGTGACCTCATTGTACTGAATGGATCTTGATTGTCCTTCATCACTTGAGCCTGAGGACTGTGTAGCTCATTCTCTATGCCAATACCTAGTTCATTGAACTCGTTCATATCTTCATCATTTAAATCTGCACCTAAATCTTCTTTGCCTAAGTCTTCCTCCACATTCACATTTTCAGGTTTAACGGATTCAAAAGGTTCTTTACCATCTGATTCTACCTCCAAATCAAACCACTCAATATCTCCATCATTGCTGGCACTAAATACCTCATCAGTAGAGTGAAACCTGAATCCATCTCCAAAGCTAATGTCCTCATCACCACTATCCTTTTCAACATCCACTTCAACTTCCACTTCAAAGTCCTCTTCAACATCCACTTCCAAATGCTCTTCAACATTCACTTCAAACTCATCTTCAACATTCACATTTTCATTAGCGTTGCTCCCTACTACTTCATTATCCATATCAACACCCCTAGTTGATTCCCAATTGTCATTAGAATTTCTGCATTCTTTCTTTTTGTTCTCTACATTAGGCAGAATGGTTTGCAAAGGAGGTTTATTCCCAACAAAATATACATGGTTCTCACTTTCATTTCTATGAAAATCCAACAAATCAGTCAATGTTAGGTCTAATATGATCTCCTCATAAGCCCAAACCCCTGTCATTCCTTTTATCTTATACCACATTCTACATCCATGATTATATCCTAGATCAAGAGCAACATCTTCCAAATAAAATACCCCAAACAAGTCTATATCAGGACTGCAATTTATGACTTCACCACCTATGTATTCCATTTTGTTATCCTCATTATCCCAATCATGAGACCAGTAGCCACCATGATGAATACAAATTGTAAAGCCAACCATTTTGGTCCTACAAAGCAACATAACAAATTGTAAACCGTTCTTTTTTATTAGAATTGTAAACCAACAATTCCAAGTGAAGATCAATTATGACAATAAATCCTCTAAATTGTAAATGCAATAAACCAGCACTAACAATAAACCCTCTAAACTGTAAATGCAATAATAAACCCTCTATAAACCAAATATAATAATACACATATTATAACAATTAACAATTAACCCTTTAAACTGAAAATGCAAAGTGTAAATGTCCTAAACCATTCACAAATTCACAACTTGAACACAGTTAACAATAGTTAAACAAATTCACAAATTCACCTCAATTAGCAATAGCTATTACAAATCACAACTCGATCACAGTGAGCAATAGCCAAAATTCAGAACTTCATCACAATGAGCAGAACCCAAATTCAGAACTTCATCATAGGGAGCAGTAGCAAAAAAAAATTCACAACATCATCGCATTTAGCAATAGCTAAACAAATTCACAAACTCACCTCAGTTAGTAGTATCACAAAATATTCACAAATTTACCAGAGTTAGCCATTTCACTTTAAGTTATACCAAAAAAACAAAACCCTAGCTTTGTTAGTGACATTGAAACAAACACTAAAAATGATCGTAGAACAACTTCCAGGAAGCTACATAAAGTACAAATAAGCACATTTCCTCTCTTTACAAGCCATTTTTTTCATTATCTCTAATCATGTCAATGTTTGAACTCAAGCCCTAACTGAAAATGCAAAAGAAATTCAAATGTAAAAATTGAAACAATAAAGAGAATCGTGTTTACCTTCTTTTTTGACCTACTACAGAGGCCTGATGGATAAAGCTTTACCAATTCTGGGTTCCAGCCACCAAATAATGCGAAGGAAGAAGAGGAGAACGAGTGCGAAATTTAGTGATTTACTTTACAGGTTTACTTTGTTAAACGAAATCGAATTTGTCAAAGTTTTGAATCGCAATTAATGTTTTAGAAATTGAGTAGAAGAAGAGCTTGGAGAAGACGAACACGAGAATTTGTTCAAGCTTTGAAGTTGTCTGAGAAAAAGTGGCTTTTATAGTGGGCCACAAAACTGAATTTCCCATTCTACCCCTAGTCACGTCAGCTTACTTGACGGGGTCAACCCAAAAAACCCGTTTTTGATAACGGTAAAATTTCTGAAATCCCTTTTTGAGATCCATAAAAACACAAACCCCTTTTTGAAAATGGTTCAAATCAGGACACATTTTTTAAATTTATCAAAAAAATTAATAATAGCTTAATTAACTATCAGTGCCACTTGTTTTAAGTTTTAACCGATAATTTTGGCCGGCAAATGTAATCAAAACATATTGAATATCAAATTATAATATGATGGAACTCATCTTGTATGTGTTCTATATGGATGAATTATCAACCGTTCAACTAAAGTTTGTTTGTATGCTGAATTTTGTTTGATATTTAGAATTATTTTAGTATCAGTTGGAGAAAATGATGTGATGAAAATCAGCAATTTTCGGCATCGATACTTATTATTTCAAATTCACCTTTAGATACCGTATTAAAGATCAGTTTGGCAGTGCTTTTCCGAGCTGTTTTTCTGAAAAACTCCATTTTCTAGCTTTTCCTATAAGCAGTAAAGTTGATTTTGGAAAAAACAAGTCAGACAGTTACTAATTAAATTGTATGAATGATTAAAATATGTTGTTCGAAGTCAAAATACATAATTACATAATATGTTTGTGAGAGCAATTTATTGAGACAGCAGCTTGAAAAGTAATACCAGACAGACCCTAAATAAGTTAAATAAACTTGATTTTGGACTAAATCAATTATATAAATCAACTTAAATATATAAATTTATTGCTGATATATTTCAAATTGTATAATACTGTTATAATATCTTTTCATAATTTGACTCTTCACGAATTTGAAGTCCTTTTTTGTAACTGTATATCTCGGATATTTCGACGAATTGCCCTATATGAAGTCAGTATTAACGTGAAAATAATTGGATATATATTTTTACATGAAATAGTAACTATTAATTTCTACTATCCAAATACAAAACTACTGTTATTTTCAAAATAATGATTTTATAAAAGTATACACATGGCATATTAGTATTTGGAAGCACTCCCTAAATTTTGTACTTTTACCTTTAAAATTTGTCCAAACTTTAACATTTACAGTAAAAAGTTAATATTTGGCCACTCTTAAAATTTTATATTTTACCATATTTAGCTTCCAACAATGATTAAAAATTAAAAGCACAGTTTATATGAAAAAAATGTCCATTGAAAGTGGATGTGTATTATTAATTCGGGAAATTTACGAAATAATTGGATTCATTGATGTAAAAGATTGATCTTACATATATTGATACATGTAAGTTAATGAAGTCTAAATTTTTTATATTTTTATTTTTATCCGCCCACAAACTATTAAACTATTGAATTTTTTTTTACTCAGGTCAGATTCGGTCCTTTATATGGAACGTGTAAGAAAGGTCGGTATTGTAATTTACATTCCTGATGTAGGCAAGGGCAATTACGTAATTTATTGAAAGAAAAGAAAAAATGCACATGATCTCGAGTGGTTTTCAAACGGCGGAAATTACAAAGCGTCATTTACGGAGTGCGGTGATGCAAAAGAAAAGAAAAATGGAGATCCACTTGTACATACGTGGCATGCTGTAATTATACCGTCATGAAACTGGGTGACCGTAAATGAGGTGGGAGTTATTTATATTTCCCGTATCAGAAAGAAGAGAAAGAGTGATGACGTGGGACCCTACGTGTCACATCACTAACAAAAGTGCGGGACAGCGATTCATGCAATGCCATTGGCTAGAATTTTACGTATGACGTGGCACCTGGCACCGACAAATACCTTAATTTACTTATTGAAAATTATGTCCTACTCACTCATTATAATATAAACCTTGTAACTGCAACTGTAACAAACCAAACAAAAGCAGTTTTACAAAAATCCAATGGCTACCCCCCAATTTCTGGTTTTCTATTTCCCATATTTTTAGCTCAAATCTGTTTATTCACCTGTTTGCTTAAATGTTAGAAAAGTAGTTCGTAAGCGTTTACTTAAAAATGTTGTTTAATGTTAAAAAGTGAAAAAACATTTATTCATGATTTGTCAATCGGGCACACAATTTCTCTGACTTAATCTATGAATTTGGGGTTATAACAAATTCCGTGAAATGATAACTCAATTGAAATTATAACACCTTGATGTATCAAACTACTATTGTACTAATTAATCAATGGTCTATCTAAAACATACATTTTTGGTCATTCATAGAGTTTTGTCAATTACATTGTGATTTATGAATTTTGATATTGTCAATTTTGGACAGCTTGTCTTAAATTTATATCAGTACATTACAGCTTCAGTTTCTTCATTTATCCAAATTATCCTAGTGTAAGTTGGCCCAGTTTTGGTACTACAGAACATATTCTTATTTTTGGAAAATTAATCAAATTATTAATCTTCATTGCATTTTTTCCCCTTTTATCTCACCATTTATGCTCTGGGAATAACATTTAGAGTTCAATAAATTCAAGTATTATTAGGAAATCGCAATGGTAACTTTTTTTTTTGCTTTTTTAATTTTACGTCAGAAACTATAACACAGAAAGGGAAAATATATAAAAATTTATCAATGACAAAATTACTTATGCAACAATCCAAAAATGTCACGGGCACTAGATCTATATATGTTAAAGGTATATAATACCCATGACGATCTATGGAAACATTTATCTACGCAAATTTTTAAGATTCACATTTCTTTGTATGTTTGTAATTTTGCGGAGATCGAAACCGAAAAGTTTTCATTTCTTTTGTGCAAGTTTGACTTGCATTATATCCCAACCTACAATGCATTGAAGAACGTATATAGTTATAGCAACATTAACAATGTCTATTTGGCTTAGGGTAGATTAAAATTTTCTTTATAGTCTTGCAAGAAGAAAGCCTCTCACTTTAGAGAAAATTTACTTCACTCTTAATTATCGTATAGAATGTTTACTCAGCAAACGTTTAGTGAAGAGTCCTAGTGAATCAACTGATCCAAATGTGCTAATCGAATACAATTTCAATTTGTTAAATGACTTTGAGTATCATTATGAAATTACAACAGTACATTTATTAGTTACATGAGAAACTATAGCACGAAAAGAAAAAACAAAGGAAATCATCTATGAAAAAGCTGTTTCTCCAATGATCTAAAAATTTCACGGAAATCTGATATGTATCTGTAAAAGGTATAAAACACCCGTGACAACTTATGGATCCACTTCTTTACGCAACAATTCTAAGATATGAATTTCTTTTTATGTTTGTATTTTAGCGTTGACCGAATCCAAAATAATTTTGTTTCTTTTTTTTTTTTTTTTGTAAATTTGACTTGCGTTATTTTCCAGCGAACATTAATACATTGTACAATGTATATTAAAAATTTGGATTTGATTAAGATGAATAGAATACTCAAAACATATTTTTTCTAAAGTAATAAAGAAGTAGACGAAAATATACCTATTTTTTTATTTGAATATGTGAATCTTTGTTTTAATTTTATAAAAAATTATATCTTATTTTACGGAATTTTAATCCAGCTAAAATAAGGAAAAGCAGACAAAGAATGGAGTATGACATTTCGATAAGTAACACATATAGACACATAAACAAAAGTCATGTTATTTTTCATTTACATTTTAGTCAATTTATCCAATTCAACGTTGTATAGCTATAAATTTATTAGAAAATGAACTCACTTAAATACTTCTAATTATTAATTGAAAATATATATGCATTGATGATTGTAATTAAAAACCAGGATAATTAGTCACTAACAACATCGAGATGATGTCTCTTGGAAGTAAAAGACAAAAATGAAAAAAATATATATCTGAAGCTTACAAACAAGCATATGGAGTTATAAGTGGATGACTTGAGCAGGTTATGTTATCACCTAATTTAATAAATACAATAAATTTTTACAAATTTTAATTTTTATATCCTTTAAATGGTTACATATGTACGATCTATACTCATAATTGCATTCACTCCTGTGCTCTTAGTTTATAATATCTTGTATAAGATGAAGAGCACATTTGTGTATTAAATTATAGTATAGAGTAATGTACAAACTTTAATTCTTTAAAAAATGTACAAAAATAGCATTCTCTGTATTATATTCGTAAAATTAATTCCATATGCTGAGCCTTAGCTGTGGGTTCTGGTGTTGAAAAGTACAAAGAAAAAACCGTCTAAGTTTTGTCAGTTTTTTTAGCTACAATAACATAGTTAGAAGCAAACATGAGTTGGATAATAATTTTTTATATAAACAGAAATTATTTAAACTAAAATAAATTTATTATGATTAAATCAAATAGAATCTAAGCTCTTACTCTTTATATATTTACTGACAATGGAATTTGAATTTAACGGCAGATTAGATGGTAATGGGATAATAATATATATGAAGTATGAACGAACCATTTGGATAAAATTGGTCTATAATCCGAGTCAGACACTATCCCCACTTTCATTTATTTATTTACATTAATTCTTACTATTCTTTTTACAGCCAAAAAAATATTCAACGTATATTTTAAATCAAAACAACTACTTGTGTCCAATCAAATAAGATGATTTATATTAATAATTAATTGCTTAAATTGGTTGTCTTTTTAAACAAACCCCACCTCTGTTATTTTGTATGAGCTTGGGGACCAATATAATATTATCATATAAGCAACTAAGCAACCAATTTTGGTGTATAGGATTATAAATGTATACCCCTACCCTGGTTATTTAGATAGATTTAAACAGCAATTCTATTGCGGTCTAAGACCGGTTTGATCTGAAATTATTGGCTTCTTGCAACACAAAACTTGATATTACTTAACCCACAAAGATATTATCAGTTGTACATTTTTTCCTTAAATATAAGAAACGAAAAGGGTTAATTTCATATTGTTTTTCAAATCCCAATGAACTTAAATTTATGAGTTAAATAGTTTCATGATATGAAATTAGAGCCAATTATACCTAAAATTCGAGAATTCAAATTCTAACAACTTAGTTTATTGAAATAAATTTCAATTTAAGGTAAAAAGAATGAGTTGGATCCGCTTGAAATGGGATGAGGTTATTATTAATTTTAAATGGAGAGGGTTTGGTAGGAAACATTAAGGAATGAAAAGGACACATGAATTAGGACCCAACAGTTTTGCCCCAAATATCCAATATGGATAAGTTTTCTTGCTTTCTACTTTCTAGTTTCTTGTTTCTAGTTTAGTCCGCCTAACACTTTTTTTTTAACTAAAAGTCCAACAGGCTACAGTTTCCTAAATATTTTAATTTCTTTTTATAAATATCTATGCCCAAATTTATCTAGTTAGTTTTGAAATTATTCAGAGTTTCAACTACAGTGTCTGTTATTATAATGTTACATGCACATAATTTAGTGGATAACATAAAAAAGGATTATATGCACGTATAAAATAGTGATGTTTTATATCCAACCGGAGCGTATCTGCAACATAAGAAAGGGTTGGAGGAATTAGTGGGTCTTCCAGCATAACCACTGAGATAATTAAGTCAGAGAGATATTTCGAAGATAAAATGGGTATTTAGAAAAAAAAAAAGGGGTATTTAGAGGGTGAATAATAAGCTATTTTGATGTTGTTTGGTTGATAATACCCAGAGGGTGGACAATGTTGACATGGCACAACTACCTTGCTTGTGTAATTCAATATTAAAATCTCACGTTCCTATTCAAATTTTGACACATTAGTATTTTTTATTTTTTAGTTTCTCTCTCATTCATTGTTATTTTTTTCTCATGAAATATAACAAAATGTTAGAATTTAAGCTCGATGCATCAACATATTCTAAAGTTGGTTCAGAAATCGGATGTTCTTAAAATTACAAAAGGAATAGATACTTCTCTTAAGTTGGCGATTTCGAACCAGTTAGCCTCCTCAATATCAAAATATGGTTGGTTTGACTTTTCAAAGATGTCATTTTTCTTGATTTTTTTCTCCAATCAGAAATTGACATGTGGAATTGAGAGGGCAAACTGGAGCATTTTTACCAAGTTAAGGAGGGTAACTGATTATTTTGAAAGCTGTGGGTGACATCCGATTTTCTGAGCAAATTTTAGGAAATTATTAATGCATTTGGCCTAGAATTTATACCGGGGACGGTGAAGAGGACACCGAAATAGGAACAGGAGATTTTGTTGGTGTGACCCATATTTGCTGGAGGTTTAACATTGAGTTGGTTCTGCTTTAAAACTACCCTTAGGGCTCACATGAGGCTGCTTGTAATGGTGGTCCTGAATGCATATGTTGTTAATTAATATCTCTAATTTTGCATTAGGAAGTAATGCTCATGTTTTCAGGTCGACATATTAAACTCACATTAAGGTTTTACTTGAACCTAAAAACTATTCTGAAAATGTGTGTTCTATCATCTCACATTCGAGTACTTAAAAGTTGGATGGTGAATTTCATGTAACTAATATCGTTATATTGTAACAAATAAGGTATAATGTTGCCATATCAAAGGCATTATGCGCTTTTTATCGAACCTGTAATCCATGGAAAATTCTTTACATCAAATCACCTCGCAAATTCTATACACACTCAGTATTTAGATTAGTTAAACATTCAAATGCATTTGTGTAAGTAATTTATAAGAGATATCTGCCAGTTCAAATAGGATTTTTAGTGTACATCTAGAAGTGACAAGCTCACTACTATTTGTGTGTTCAACTACAAAATCCATGACCGATGGAAATTGGAAAAAGAATAAATCAGATTGATACCTTTTTCGATGCATGGAATTGAAGAACTCTTGTGTTAGGTTTTAGGTTTACTATACTTAGTTATATGTCCATCTATGTCTAGTATAAAATGTATTTTTGTCTAAAATCATGTATATTTGTTTAAAAAGCCCCCTTGTATACAAAACCGGTCTAACTCAACTTAAATTTGCCCCATTAACATATTATGCGTTTTGTTAATTGGGAGAGCTATATAAGCTATGTTTCGGATCTTAGGGTTTCATTCCAACCCCTCTCTTTTTTGCTGTTGCGATTACTTAGCTATGGCGATTTTCTCATCTTACTGTCTAGTTTCGCACATTTTTATTATTTGTAATGTATGGTTGTGATGGAGATATGATGCAAGTTAAGGTGTTGAGGCGGTTATTGCTTCCTTCAATCTTCTGTGAAAGTTATATAATCTCTTCTCTTTCTTCCAATCGGAGGGAATCAAGTAAATACTCTTGTGTTTTGAATGAATGTTTTACATGTTTTCATTTATTTTGTGCTACATCTTGAAAACGTATGTCCTAGATTGATTCACAATTTATTGGAATTCAATTAGTTTCCACAACTTCATAAAAAATCTCGAAGAAAATAACAAAGAACAAAAAAGATTATAATGTCGAAACTTAAAAGAAAAATGAACATTTTGTCAATTGTAATTCATTGAACGAACAAAATTATAGAAAAAATATAATAAAAGTTCTCGTTTAGTACATATGAAAAAAGTATTTACTTTTAAGTTCTGATATTTACAATTAGATCTTATATTTATATCCAATTAAGTACAAATAGTCAAATTAAATTTAATCCGCTTCGCCTTGCCATGCACTTATTTCCCACCATCACAAATAATATGAATATAACTTACAAATTTAAAAATTCTATATAAAAAAAATCACGATATGATGTTTTACCGAAACATCAACAATTGAATAATTATTAACCAATTACATATATTTTTTTGTATCACTCGTAATATAATTTGTTGGATTAGGGTTCGTTAAATTTGTGATATTATGGTTAAGAGACAAACAGCGAATAATGTATCATCAGCCTCATCTCTCTTGCCCATATTCAATCACTAGCTTTTGCATATTTATAATTTATATGCTCAAATTAAAAGTATATGAACAAAACCTTATTTTTTATTAGTTATACAAATCTTCTTTTATTCAATTATGAAACAAAATTCCACACTCGAGCAATTATAGGCAAACCATATCCAAATATATATCCGTTACAACAGGAATTGAATTTTAGTTAGCACAAAAGTACAGTTATTTTTAATAATATTAATTAACTAATCTTTCCATTGAAATTAATAATTTATTAGAAACTCAATAATTTTGCCTATTTCTTTTTAAAAAGAATGTTATTTATCTACAAAATTGTTTGATGTTATGGGAGTTATTCTGGTTGTGGATCTTTGTTTGCAGGAGATGTGTAAAAAATCTTACATTGGACATAAATAAAAATTAAGAAGATTACATAAGTAGCATAAACTAAACATTAACATGCTAGTTTATTTTTAATAAATGAGTTCAACCCCATTTATGTGGTCATATCTTTTTTTTCATTATGTTATTTTAAGTAAATGTAGTCACATCAATAACAATTAGCACAAGCAATAAAAAAAAAATCAATTGTATCCTTGTTTCCAATTTTTATTTCTATTTTTCCCATTTCCTTTTCCCTCTAATTTCCTTTTGAAGCTCAATGTTAAAATTATAAATTTTTTTAGTGAACATGTTACAATTATACTATGATTAAAAACAAATGTACCTTGTATCTTTTCATGTTTTGTTGGTTAAAAAGTTATTCATGCATATTAGGTGAAAGATATGTCCCTTTCTTGAACATCCAAATCTTTAGGGGATTCAGCACATTTTAAATGCTAATTAATTTTTGTCTTCAAATTAAATCACTAAAATAAAGTAAAAAATGATGCTATAAATAAGATCAAAAAGGTAGTTGTGCATGAGTGAGACGTTTTGTGGAAGCAATAAAGAACCAATCGATAAACTTTAATGATTTAGACAAAAAAAATTTACAATTGTAAATCTAAAATATGTGGGCTGAAGTCAGATCAATTAAAGATATATTATATGAAAAAAATAAACAAATTATATGATCATGATCATAAGAAGTTATACTATTAAATTTAAAATTGAAAGGTGAAAAATACAACTTTGTTGACCGCGTAGTCAAATCAAGAATTGAAATTTTAATTTTATAAATCATGAATTACGAATTGAATTGTAAGATTCGGATCGATTCTTAAAATCATATAAAAATAAAATATTTAGAATATTTAACTTGAATTAATATTAAATTTTAGTCAATACATAAATATTAATATAATAAATAAATCATATCAACTATGTGAGTAAGTAAAACTTAAACCTTATTAAGTAAAATCATAATCATCGATAATTATTATTATTAAATGAATATAATTTGATAAAAATTTTAGAAACATTAAGCATTTTGAATTAAACGGAAAGTTCGAAATTCACATGATTCAGTCACGATTCCAAGTCTATTCGATTCACCCCGTAAATTCGTATCGATTCAGGGGTGAATCGAATCGAATCGTACGATCGCGAATCGTAAGATTCTAATAACTATTATTGGCTGCAATTTAATAATGAAATATTTGATATTCTTGATGTACCATAAAATAAATAGTTTCTCTTTTTCTGGAATGTCTTGATTGGCATGGTTGGTGCCTACCTATGTTATAGGTTCGAATTGAATCATAGTGAAATATGGCTGATATTATTCTCTATCTATTTACAACTTCCTAATAGACTTGTCAATGAAAATAAAATATTTTGAACTTTATTTCAGTTCTACATTGGTCGAATAAGAGAACGTGAATAATGGAAAGTACGTTGAAGACATAGACAAATTTAGCTTAATTGAAAAATGTATTTCATGCTCGGAAATACAAATGACTAAGACAAAATTAGAGATGTTTAATGGACGTGGGTCATGTTTATGTTGTGCTAATAAAAATATTACTTTTCATGTCCAACTCAACACTCCGCTCATCAAATAATCATTATATATCTAAGTTAATCTTCAAACACAAAAATCAAAACCAATCCATTATGTGTGTGAGCTAGGGAGCTTAGGTTGGAGCAGGTTGATAATTAAAATGTTCATCAAAATCAAACCCATAAAAACTGGGTCTGAAAGGATCGTGTAACATAGCTGTTACAAATCAGTGTCTGACTAGTAATTATAATAAAATAAAAAAATAAAACAGTATATGTACTTATAAATATTCACTGAATATTCTAAGATAACTAAACTTCAAATGTTCTATCCCCGATAATAAATAACTTAAAACTTTTAATCAATTGAACCGACTTCAATTTATATATATAACACTTTATTTTATCTAATTAAATAATTAATGGCCTATACAATTTTTTTATTTACTTATATCTTGAGATTTATGACAACCACTAAATAAAAAACCATCAATTAGAAAATACACTAAAATATTTGTCTTGAAGAGGATGATGTTCCTTTTATTTAAAATGTATGCTTTATCATAATGAAACATAGAATATTTTCTTAACTCGATAACATTTTACTCTTTTTCAAATAAATATATATCATAGTATCGAATATTAATTCAATAATAAAGGCTTCTTTTAAGTATTTTTTCCTGCACCAAATAATTCAATTTAGTTAAAATAAATATGCATTTTTGAGAAATAAGTGTACGGATTGATGGATTAGGGTTAAGGTGGCTTATTCCCCGATATATAAGGGGTTTTATTTAAACTCTTATCCATCTTTAATTAGGATTATTATTGTTTTATGACGTAATGCAATAAAATTATCTTTTCAGCAACAAAGCTACACATCTATTCCCTACCTTTTTAAATAATTATTATTTTAAGGTTATTTCCCAATACTAATGTTACATTAATTAGGATAATGAAAATATTTATTTACCCTTATGACTTTTGTGCATTTGAAAGTTAATTGGATACTTTATTCATACTTTATTCTTTTTATCATTTTCAACGTGCATTAAATGGTAAAATAGATAAAATGTGCATTGAAATTGTAAAATGATATTTATTTAAAAAAAATTTAAAAGACCTAAGACAATTATTAAAAAGGAAGATAGTATTTTTTAACTTTTATACCATTTATTTTCTCATTCTTTTCTTTCTTACTTCCCGTATATTTTCTTTTGTTTTCTTATTTATTTTTTTTGCACTTCTTGCTTTCCTTTTATTTTCTTTACTCCATTTTCTCGTCCTAATCAAACAATTCATTTTATCATTTTTTTTATTTCCATACAAGTTATTCATTCCTAATATAAAAAAAGATATATTCTTATTTCTTATGTTTTTCATCCTCTTCTGATACAAATTATTTTAACCTAACATTGGTTTTCAGTTCATATAAAAAAACTATTCTAATTTCTTATGCTTTTTATTACCTCTAGCGGGGCCGGCCCTGGGCAACAAGTGCCACCGCCCAGGGCCCATGTCGAAAGGGGTCTAAAAAATAATATTTTTTTAATAATTTTAGTAGTTAATATTAAAAAGATAAAATTAATTAATAATTAATGGTAGATGAATTGGTAAGAAACTTGTTATAGATATAAAAGGTTATCGGATCGAATCATAGTATCAACAAAATGGTTAATTTTTATCATAATTTTTTACCGATGACCCATTTTAATAATTTCTATATTATTTTACCTTAGGTCCTCAATTTGTCAGGACCGAGCCCGACCTCTAGTTTCCATAATTGCAATTCTTTTTCTTTAAACTTTTATTTTGCAAATTTTAATAATACAAATGACCTTTACTTAATATTTTTCTTCTCAATTTATAAACTTTTTCTAAATTTTATTCTTTTATTTTTATTTTCTGAATTTAATAATACAATTTTTTTTCTTTTCTTGCACATATTTTCTTGTCAATTTCTTATAGAATGGACACATAAAAATTTATGTATGGATGATATTGAAGGAGACAATAAACAAGTATGACAGATTTTCTCTCAATTCAACCCTTCCCCCTCATTTTTAATTCTGAGTTTGTCCCTGTGCCTTTCTTCTGTAAAAAATATATCAATTGATGGATAATATTACAGCTGAATTATAATGAACTAACTTAGCAAAATAGAAATAAAATATATTATGTATAATGATGAGTAGATGTATTTGAGATGTTATCGTGGGGACACCGAATTTTTTTTTTGTTGATAATTTGGACACACCGAAATTAGAATTGATAATGATGAAGATATATTTAGGTAGCTAAAGCTAGTTGTGACTTTTCTTACACTCCAAGCGTCGCCAATTTTATTAATTGTATCTTTTTCTTCTTTATTATTAGAATTTAGATTTTGTTGCCTTGTAATTTTCTTCCTTTATATGACCCTTTTACCGTGTGGTTTTACATCTAAGGTGGGGATAAAAGTAGGATGTTTAATATTTTCTTAATTTTCTAGCCATTATTTCAAATTTTCTGGAATACTTTCTCGATTTCTCTCGTACTTTTTCAATTTCTATTCGCTACAATTACACCATATATAAAAAAATGATTGATGAACATATGTCAAATTCTAAAGTTAATCATGTACATTTTTTACATTATATACAAAATAATGCATGTTGTATCGTGAGTTACCACAAAAGAAGTAGTTATTGGAAACAAACTTTCAGAAAACTCTATATTTATGTAACTATTCCGTAGTAAGACAGCAATTATCCTTCCTGAAGCTCCAACATTGCCAATGTCAATGTACGTCATAACCAAATTAGGTCATATTAATCGGAGTGAAAATTAAAAAGTATAACCTACACGGAATAGTTCATTTGTCAATGTATATTGAATTTACTAGAAAATGTTTCATGAGTTTTATTGAATATATAAGGAATGGTAAGTAAACTTACTAGTTTACTGTGACTAAAATCATGGAAAAAATGTTATGAACAAGATTCCCTTTGAATTTTATCACAAAAATCAAGAATTTATTCACCTTTCTGCAACCAGAACTATAATCAATAAAATTCCACTGAGAAATAAAATAATGGAGGTGATATCTAAATTTTAATTAATTTACTATTTGTATCAATTACATATGCACAATTAAGTATTAAAATCATATTGTTTAATTTTCGCGGTCGTTGCACGACTACATGTTTGGTAGATCTAATGTTGAACTTATGGTTAATTATCATAACTAATTTAGTTGGGAATTTACATCATACTCATATTAGACATAATTATTACATAAGATTTGAGTCATAATTGCTAACAATATAATTTTTGTGCAATTCCTAATGACCAATATGGAAGCAATGTTTTACCATCAACAGTCATTTAATGACAATTTACGAAAACTGATTTTTTTATCAATAAGTTATGATTGGGTTTAAATTTTGATTTGCATTTGGATAGACAATAATTCAATTTTTATTTGAAATGTGAGAAGAAAATGAACATGTTCCAATTCGTACAATTTTTCGTTTATGATATCGTAACTGCTATATAGTTGATTCCAGGCTGACTCATGATATGTAGGAGATTTATCATGTTTCGACAAGTTCGATCTGTAGAAGAAGATTAACGAGTGAAGATTCTACGAGGGATTGTTGGTAGAAAATAGATTTCATCGAGTTCGAAAACCTGATAGAATTTCGTATGAAATTCATAAAATTTCACCAACCGAGAAATTTCATATAATCCTATATTTACAAGAAAAATGTGGTGGTTACTTCCGTCTTATACATAAAGAAAAAATATTTTGATTAGTCATTGTAACTTAATAAGTTCCTACAATTATGTCCTTACAAGCATTTCCCTTAAAAAACTTTAACTCAATTATTTTTAATAAGTCAAATTGACCAATGGGATCAGAATCCTTCATATAATTGATCCGGTGATGGTAATGTAGTCATCAGTGATGATAACAATGAATATTTCCAAACAAATTTAGCATTGGATCTTAATAAAGAGTAAGGGAAATACAATGCAATAACATAAAATCTTTTTGCCTTTTTACTTTTACATAAAATTGGGAATTACCAAGCTTTGTATTCTTTTTAAGTTTTGCTTTCGCTCAAATACATACTTAACCTCTCGAACTTGACGATTTTCGTCACTTGTTACTCTCAATAAAAAATCTTTATCAATCCCCCAGAAAAAAGTGTACTTGTCATCCCCCCTAAATGTCACGTGTCCCATTGTGATTAGTTTGACTTTTTAAATATATCAACCTTTTTATTTTTCTCTCTCTGATCAAATTGTAACATGAGACACCGAGGGGGGTTAACCCCCTCAATGCCACGTGTCCCATTGTGATTAGTTTGACTTTTTAAATATATCAATCTTTTATTTTTCTCTCTCCGATCAAATTGTAACACGTGGCACCGAGAGGGGTTGACGAGTGCATTTTTACTAACTTTATGGACTGGTAGAGAATTTTCAAAGTTAAGGGTGAAAAGTGATAAAACCTGTGTGGTAAGTATGTATTAAACATTTTTTCTTGTGGATGTTGCTTCGGTCTTTAACTCTAGGCTCATTTCTAATGAAGTCCATTTGAAGCTTGTGGGCCTGATAAACCAAATCCTTGGTTCAGCCCAAATCCAAACTCATTTGCACTGTTTAATCAAGATCGTTGGATTGAAGGGAGCTCAATGGCTGAGATTAAGTGAGTCTTATCCTTGCTATAAAAGGTGCCTTCTGCCGCTTTTCTTCAAAAAAGAGAACTAATTTGTTAAGCTGAGTCTTGTTATCCTCTGAGTGCCGCCATGCTGAGTGACGCTGTGCTGAGTTCCCTGCTGAGTTTCATAGAATTAAAGAGAGAGTCTGTTAAGAGGTTTCTTGGGTTCGTCTTGGGTTCACTGGCTCTAATCTTCTCTTCTTCTTTGATTCTACTTGCTTTCTTTAAGGTTACGCTTTGTAATCCTTTGTTTGTACTCAGTTCTTGCTGTGACTGGTTTCTTCTCTTTTGAGTTAGGATTTTACCGATCTTGTAAATCCTACTATGTTCTTGAGAGCAGTGCGATTCTGAATTGTATATGAACTTGCTGGCTATACTTGCTTTAATTTGAGATCAATAAAGCGTTGCCGGAGAGCCTTCCCCCGTGGACTAGTCGGAATTCCATAAAACGAATTCCGGAAACCACGTTAAAACTGTTTGTGTTCTTTTATGCAATTTACTTTTCTGAGGAATACTGAATTCTGTGATCTTTGAACGATTTGCAATTTCCGGCAAGATTATTCTGTTTTTCGATTCGCTTCCGACTTGCGCACAACACGTGGTATCAGAGCGCGGCTGAATAACTCCGGGTTATTTCCTTCCTTGACTTTACTTTTCTATTTTATTATTTGTTTTAACTGAGTGTTAAGCCAGGTTTCTTGATCTTGAACCTACGCCTTCTTTTCTGTAAAATAATATCTGAAGTAACTATCTCTGTGGATCTTGAATCGTTTCTTGATAAAATGTCTTCCTAAAAAATGTATGTTGAAAAGTTTGACGGAAAAACTGATTTCAGTATTTGGAAAAGAAAAATGAGGGCTATCTTAGTTCAACAACATTGTGTTAAAGCTCTTGAGGGTCTTTCTGCTTTACCAGCTTCTATGACTGAAATTGAAAAATCTGATTTAATGGAACTTGCTCTAAGTACTATCATCTTAAATCTTTCTGATAATGTTCTTAGGAAAGTTAGGAATGAGACCAGTGCCCCCATGTTGTGGTCTAAACTTCCCTATACATGACTACATCTCTGTCTAGAACAACATTTTTAAAAGAACAATTGTTTAGTTATAAAATGTCTGCTTCTAAGAGTGTTGATGAAAATATTGATGATTTTCAAAGATTGATTGTGGACCTTGAAAATGCAGGTGAAAACATTACTGATGATACTCAAACTATCCTGCTACTGAATGCGATTCCCGACTCTTTTAAGAACGTGAAAGATGCATTGAAATATGGTAGGGAAACTCTCGAAGTTGGAGATATAGTTGATTCTCTCAAAATGAGAGAACTTGAAATGAAAGGCAGTTCTTAAGGTAAGTCTTCTAATCTATCATTTGATGCTTTAAATGTTAAATCAAAGAGTAAAGGGAAAAAGAAATGGCATGATAAAAAAAATCCTGAGATTAATTCTGGTAGTAATCAAGATAATTCTAAACCTAAGTTCTTCACTGATAAAACTTGCCACTAATGTAAAGAAAAGGGTCACATTAGAAAATACTATAAAAAGAGACTAGCTAAGTTAGAAAATCATAATAATGAAGGTGGAGTTGCCAATACTTCTATTGTCTTTGATATTGATGCTTTAACTATTAGCAATGCTAAGAATGAAACTGATTGGATCTTAGATTCAGGATGTACCTATCACATGTATCCTAATCTTGATTGGTTTATAAGTTTAAAAGAAGTTAAAGGTTGTCAATTTGTAATGGGTAATAATACCACTTGTTATGTTCAGGGAATAGGCTCCATTAAAATGAGAATGTGGAATG
>CATIWQ010379031.1:0-13101 GCA_949673415.1 Euphorbia schlechtendalii
GGTACCACCTTCAACTCGTGAGGTTGGCTGCTTGGATCTAATCCAAGGAGTACGTCTACACATGCTAGTTTATCCATTCCATTGATGTCCAGTCTCAATGAAACTATGACTAGGGATATTTAGACTATTCATTGTAACACGCATGTGCAGTTATCATACCACATAGCTCCCACTATATCCTCCCACTTTTGTGTTATAAAGTAGTCATGGACTTTTTCTTCTCAATGCGCATATACATATTTAATACTATACATATATGATACCAGCAAGATACATAAATAAATAGAAAGCACTGATAAGCAATAAAGATGACTTAATTATTATTAATAATAATTCAAAAACTCTTTGTACATTATAACTAATAAAGATATATCGTCCTAATTGCCTCTAGGGCATACATCATGTCTAACATAGTCAAGATCAAGGTTTTATCTTTGAATTAGTATCTGAGTTTGTCATGTTCTGCTTTTAAAATTCATGTGTTGTTTTCTGAGGAAGTTATTATTACCAGGTTGAAAGGGTTATAGAATAGTATTGGTTTTGTTAGATTTGTGCCAAATTGATGAATTCATGCTTTTAAATTAGGTTTTTCTTTTAGAAATGTAATGACATTTTACTAATTCTGTTAATGGCGGAATTTGAACTCACAATCCCACACTTTTCAATTCTTATAACTAATTTAAGTGAGTGATGGGCTGCCATTTGGTAAAAGGCTACCATTAACATTTTCTTTTTTTAAAAATGTGAATCACCAATAACAAGAAATTTCAACATGACGTTTGAATTCAACACAAGATTCCCTTCTAGCACATGATAGTGAAGAAAATATTATTGATATTTTCTTGTTTCAATTAAAGTTAATGTTTCTTGGATTCCCAAAGGACAACCATTGGTCCAAGAGAAAATTAAAATTACGATAAATTGTCCATTACTCATTTGTTAACAGCAAAACAAGAGGACCGCCTAAAGAATGTAAAATAAGATTTTATGATTTTCAACAGAATCTCCTAATAAATGGGAAGACAAAAATCAAAAGAGAAAATCTATTGTTAAAGAAAGTGAGAGACGTAACTTGATTGCAGCAGTTTGAACAGAAGACTCTTGTGTAAAATAAGGTGAAAGTAACAATGTCAACACAACCAGCCAACCATTCTTATTAGGTTTCAAGTAACGTTTGGTAGGCTTCCTTCGAACTTCGAGCTATGTGCTATATCATATAGAATAGTAGCTAGTAAGATATACTACACGAGCATCACACGTGTATACTACACTTATACTTCACTCATAACTGATTATCACAATCAACAAAAATTGGCAAAAATGCCCCATATTTCTCAAAAAAAAAAAAATAATAATTATGTAGAATCAAAATACACATACAATAACTGAAAATCGCTTTTGTTTTCTCATTGATATATTTTTAGAGATAAAACTTCTTGGCATATATAAGCACATTTCAACACCACATCTAAAATCACTTCCAAGTAATTAGATGTGCATATTAGCGGTGTTTAGGGTGAGCATCAGTGGCATTTCTGCAATATATGAGAAGCTATATATCCAAATCGTCATCTGGATCCTCATCAGAATCTGGCTTCTCATCATCTGAATCACGAAAATATATTATCTCACCCCCGCCCCCGCCACTTGTTTGTAAATTTTCACTTGAACCATAAGTGTCTTTAGTGTTGTTTTCTGGGATACACCTTCTACCATCATAAATTTCAATGGGTTTCCCGTTCCCTACAGCAAGCACAAACAAAATATCGATTAGGAACAAAAAAATACTCACAAGGAAAGAAAGTCTCTTGAACCTTGGTGCTCAAAAGGAAGCACTACTTTAGCCCTTTCCATCAGCTCCTTCTCCGACAGCTCTAGGTTAAACTGTACCTGTAACAACCCCCATGAAATAAAGCATATCATTCTTCTCTTTTTTCATAAAGTATTTGTGCTCTTCTTGCTTGAGAATGTTGGGATATTCATGCACGCGATTCTTGTTTCGTGTACTATGTAATTAGTTACTTTTTTGTCCTTGTGCTACGCATTTGTTAACTATTTTGGTCCTTGTGGTATGCAATTAGTTGATTGTTTAGACCAAAAACTATGTACTGAAGGGACCAAAAAGGTAACAAATTGAATAGCACAGGGACCATATGCATAAAATAATCATGCCAGCCGATAAATATGACAAACCTTAGGCCTTAGTCCTTGATTGATTATTCCATCTTCAGATGACACAGAAGTAAACTTGATTCCCGAGTCGTAGATATCAAAATTTTCGGACTAAAAGCAGAAGAGAAAAGGACACTGTTAAACAATTTTGTGAGCGCACAATTCAGTATAGGGGAAAGGGGAATATACCGTCACCCTAACACGTCCATTACGACGCTTGAATCTCACATGAAGCTTTCCTTTCCCAAAATCAGACAAAGAAAGGTTTTCTAAATCCCATCTTTTCCCATTGGCAGGTCGATTTAGTGGTTCTATAGCAGCAACCATAGATGACATATACTCAAGAACTGATGTCGCTCTCGCTTCATGAAGATCTGAATGTAACAACCAATACATTGATGAAACTTGATCTGCAGGAGAAAAGCATAATTAAACTGCATCAAAATTAATGTTAGATAATGTGTCCCTTTTATTCTCTATGCGTTGCAAGATATAAAAGTACAAATATAAACAACTACCTAGAAACGGTGTTGTGACAATAATGGAAAATACAAATTGCATTGGTGTACTAGAAAACAGCAGAAAATTAAAAAAAAAATACAATTTTCTTTTTAAGACAATGATCAGATGGATTCTTAGATTTGCATACCATGGCTGCGTAGATTGCTTAATAGGCCTGCAACTTTTGACACAGATGCATATCTTAACATTTCATTTACCTGGTTGAATGAAATCAGTAAATTTTGTAAGAGAGATGTAAAGAACTTTTCGCACAGCAAATAATGAGAAATGAAATTTTATAATTGAGATAAGCAAAGGAGAACTACTTCAGCAACAGTTGTGTTTTCTTATTTTCTATACTTTTCAAACATAAGTGACCTAATTAGTAGCGTGATCATAATTTCTAATTCATGGAAAAAATTCCAGTAATATATAAACATCTAACAAACCGCATTTCAGGCTGTAAAGAGCACCCTCAATACCAAAATATTATCCATCCTTCAATCGTTCAAATTTTCTTTTTCATTTTTTCATAATTGACTGCAATACAAATACAGAGCAACAAATAGCAACATCCTAGCTAAAACATCATTCAAGCTTTCATATACAGCCATGCTTTGAAAAGTACAAAATATTGATAACTATTCATTTCATTGACCAGAATGTAACATATTTAAAACCATAGATTTCATTGTCGCATAATTACCGAGTCTATGGCTACAGAGAACCGACCTTTGCCTTGTTCAACTAACCCTGTATACAAACCACCATTTATAAATAATTTTAAGGACCAAAACAACAACTTTCTATCACATATTTTACTTAATAAAGTAAAACTAAGGATTCCCATATAAACATTACCTTTCCCCATTTCCAGAATAAGAGAGTACAGTTTGACCAAATCCCTCACATTCTTACAAGGGTGACCCAAAACAGAAACTTCATGCGAAATTTCCATTGAATTTCCAACCTTATCCTTCCAACCAAGAGGATCCGTATAACAATCTAAAATTTTAATCCTACAAAAGACAGTAGAAGCCTCAGTATCAGTATCTAATCAATACAATAATCTATGCAACTAACAAGAAATGAGAATAAGATAATTCACATTTTATGCAAGTCAAAATTAAAAGAAAAAGTCAACCACAGACATCCCCAATCAAATATAACACAAGTTACCCAAAGAAGTTCTCAAAGCTCAATAAGTAAAGAAGTTGATTTCATGATATTAACTTAAACCAGTCATTTCAATATTCTAAGAAAATTGTAGAATCAGTTGTTTTCCATTGGAGGCAAAGAAGAAAATTATGAAAATAAGAGTTTGTTAATGAACTATATCTTACCAGTTTGAAGAAGAAGCAAATTCAATTCTTCTTGCCTTCAACAGTTCTACATAAAACGTTGGGCTCCGACTAAACGCAACAAGTACAATTCCACTGTATCAAGAAATTGAAAAAGCAATTAACATTAGACGGCCACTAAGGAAGTAGAAATTCAAAGGTTTTGTCATTTAACTAACCGGAACTGAGATTTTCCAGCCAAAGTGAAGGACAATAGCTGAGATAGAAAATGGGAAAACAAATCAAAACCAAAAGGTGAAGTTGCGGTATCTTTGATAGTGAGAGCAGGTGCAAGCTCTCCTTCAAGAGAGCCATCACGTAAGTTTCTGCAAATTGAATCCGCCATGGCTGTTTCGAATAGAGGTAACTTGAGTTGCTATGTAACTGACAAAACACATTTGAAAATTTCAGAAAAAAAGGGATTGAAAATATGCAATCAAATAACAAATAACTGATTTGTTAAGTAACAAACTACCTGAAAGGAATAAAAAAAAATATAATAACTGATTGAATACTATTACTTAAGAAATTTTGGTTCACTGTAAGGGATTAGAACTGATTTAGTAAAAGAAGAACAAAATTTTTTAGAGAAGAGAGATAGATCGGAATGGAGAAGGAAGAGAGAATTAGCAAGAGAAGTAGTTGAGGAATTTTGTAATTTGTTATTTGTTATTCGATAACTATCAGCTGTTGATTACAGTACTTATACAGGATGTGTAACAACTTTGCCAAGCTGTCATATAGTAAAAATTAGCATAACTACCCTTATTCTAATTTAACTATTCCACTTAGTCTAAGACCTGACATTCACAGTATGATAACTGAAAGGAATCAAAAAAGGTAAAAGAAAAGGAGGAGAGTTTTATTATTTAATTCCTCAATGTGTAGGGATCTACCTTAAAGGAATGCAATTCCATCGATACCTTTGTTATTGTTTGATTCATAATATAGAAAAATTAAAAAATGTTTTTCCACAACAGCTTGAATGCCATGTAGATGCTATACATTGGAATCAAATAGAACCAACTAATCTTCGAATCTTTATCAGCATAAACCTTTTCTCATTATATGCATTAAATCAATAGGATATAATTAAAAACGATTAAAAAAAATGTACAAAATACCAACCTTTTTCAACCCAATCAAACAGTTATGAACTCAAGCTCGAAATCACAATGAAATGACCAACAAAAGCAGAGAGAATGAAAAACCATAACCACTTGTCTGAAAAATTCGTACGATTTGAATACCAAATTAACTAACTCACAGAAGGAAAAATAATCTTTAAAAAAGCCAAGATTGTAGGTGATGAAGAGAGAAATAGATTACCGGAATAGAACTAGCAATGTCGGTGAACAAGACCGAACGAGCAGTGGCATCAATTATAAAAGACGAAACAGTAGCTTCGGTGTGGAGCAGAGAAAGGCATTAAAGAAAGATATAGGTAGGGGTGAGCATTTGGTTTTTCCAAACGAAACCAAATTATCCGAACCGAACTACCGAATTTCCTAAAAAATATCAACCGAACCAAACTAATTGTAAAAACCGAACCTGCCGAACCGATTATTTTCGATTAATACCGAACCAAAATTAACTAAAATGCAATTAAATTTTTGTTTTAATAGTTGCATAATACCTTTAAAGCTTATGAAATTTCAAATCACTCAAAAAGTACCAAATTCATGTAAGATAAAAATGGCCTATTTCCTTTGCATATGCTATGTCTAATCAAATGCAATTTGCATATAAAAGAAGAAACATGGGCCAAATGCATTTCTGTTAGGAAGTGAAATCATAGGCCAATCCATTTGATAGCAAAAACAAATTTCACATTACCGCAAATACTCACAGAAGCAGTGAAGTCAAAGGGATAAAAAGAAAAGAAAAAGGAGATTCCAAATAATCTGCCATTGTGGCATATAACACAAGCAACAACAAAAAAAAGACACGGGGTTTTAGTAAGAAACCTATTCATTTTATCTGAAATTCAGAAACGCTATCAACCATGTTTCACTTAGCCATATCATAAAACATGAAACACTACATGATCATCATGTGCACACAGAATGCAGAAAAGTCATCAATGTATCTTAAACAGAATGAGATAGAAGGCTGAGCCTTTAATTTTTACACCTTCAAGGCTCATCTACAAATGAGAACTTTAACACAATATTCTTCATCAAAATCCAAACGATCTGATGCTCGAAGCTGCTATTCACACATTAATGAAGAAGTTAGTAAACATAATTACAATGAACAAAAAGTTTGTATTAAACAAATGAATACGAATCATGTAATCACATGAATAACCCAAAATATTTGTCAACTGGAAAATCTAAAAAATTGAAAATATCTGTAAACTACAGAGTAATTAGGGAGAAAAATTGCGTATTTTGTATTGATATAATACGGCTATTTATCCAGATGAAACTGGTACATAAATGGAAAGTAATAAAGCTGATTAATTCTAATTGCTAAACATTCTCCTAAATTCAAGCCACTGTTACAGCATTTGCTGTACATTCCATAACACTCCCCCTCGGGCTAGATCATAGACATCGATCATGCCCAGCTTGGTACAAATGTAGTTGACCAGATTACCATGTAAGGCCTTGGTGAATACGTCTGCTAGTTGGCTTCTAGTTCTGACATGTTGGTTGAGATTGTACCATCCTCTAACTTTTCTCAGGTTAAGTGACAATCAACCTCAATATGCTTGGTCAGTTCATGGTATACAAGATTGTTAGCAATGTAAATGGCTGCCTCGTTGTCACACCACAACTTCATTGGCTTTGTTTGAGCAAACCCAATTTCTCCAACCAGGTTTCGTAGCCATATAAGCTCACAAGTTGTTTGTGACATAGCCCTGTATTCAGATTCTGCACTTGAATGTGATACAACCGTTTGCTTTTTACTTTTCCAAGATACGAGATTACCTCTAACAAAAACACAATAACCAGTGGTGGATCGTCTATCTGTTATGTCACCAGCATAATCAGCATCAGGAAATCCCTCTATCATATGATGACCATGATTTTGGTACAAAATTCCACATCCAGGTGCTCCCTTGAGATATCTCAAAATATGAGTCAAAGCATCCCAATGTGAAGTTCTAGGAGATGATACAAACTGACTAATCACACTAACTGGAAATGCAATGTCAGGACGAGTGATTGTAAGATAGTTCAATTTTCCGACAATCCGTCTACATTTCTCGGGGTTCTCTAATAGATTTTCATCATCAACTTTCAACTTCACATTTGGTATCATTGGTGCATCACATGTCTTTGCTTTAATCAAACCAGCATCTTTCAGTAAATCTAAACAATATTTTCTTTGAGATAAGCAGATTCCTTTCCGGCAACGTGATATTTCAATTCCAAGGAAATATTTCAATGGACCTAGGTCTTTTATCTGGAACCGAGTTCCAAGAAATGCTTTCAACGTCTTAATTCCAACTTCATCACTTCCAGCAATAACAATATAATCCACATAAACAACTAACAAAATACACCCATGACCAGATGATGTAATGAACACCGAGCGATCATATGCACTTCTTCAAAGGCCAAATTCAGTTACAACTTCACTGAACTTCCCAAACCAAGCAAGAGGAGATTGCTTCAAGCCATACAATGACTTCTTTAACCTGCATACTTTCTCTAACTCCCCCTGAGCAATAAACCCTGGTGGTTGCTCCATGTAAACTTCTTCACTTAAGTTACCATGTAAGAAAGCATTCTTAACATCAAGTTGATGAAGGGACCAATTGTAATTAGCAGCCAATGATATAAACAATCGAACAGAGGAAAGTTTTGCTACTAGGGAAAATGTCTTAGAGTAATCCACTCCATATGTCTAAGCATAGCCCTTAGCAACCAAGCGAACCTTCAATCGAGCAATAGAGCCATCGGGATTCATTTTAACTATGTAAACCCACTTACAACCAATGGTTCATTTGCCTGGAGGGAGATGCATGTGATCCCATGTGTCATTATGCTCAAGGGCTATCATCTCCTCTTCCATGGCCATGTGCCAACCATCACTGGCCAATGCATCCTTCAGAGATGTGGGGACAGTAATAGAATCTAAGGAAGCTACAAAAGACTTGGAGGAAGAGGATAACGCATGGTAAGATACAAAATTAGAAATGGGATAAGTACATGCTCGTTTACCTTTGCGAACAGCAATTGGAATGTCAAGGCTACATATAACTGGTGGATTAGGAGATGAAGCAGAAAATGTAGGGGTTGCATCTTGATTCACCTTGAGAGATCGTGGGAGGATTTTGCACACGTCTATAATAAACTTGACGGACAACAGGACACGGAATAGGGACAACTTGTTCATTTGAAGAAGTGGATTCGATATGTTTTCTTACAGTTTAGAAGAGAGTTTCATCATCTAAATCACTAGAAGGAACAGAAGGCACACCAGAACCAAAGAAAGGTGTATTTTCAAAGAAAGGTGACATCAGCAGAAACTAGATAACGACCTGAAGAAGGAAAATAACAACGATAACCTTTTTGTTGACGAGAATAACCCAAAAACATGCATTTAAGGGCTTTAGGATCAAGTTTTGAGATTTGAGGCCGCATATCTTGGACAAAACAAGTACATCCAAATACACGAGGGGTAATCGGAAACAACTTTTGTGAGGGAAAAAAGAAGAGAATATGGTTTCTCACCGTTGAGAACAGAGGAGGGTATACAATTTATTAAGAAGCAAGCAGTAGAGACTGCATCACCCAAAATTCTTTTAGAACCTGCATATGAAACATAAGAGCTCGAGCTACTTCGAGCAAATGATGATTCTTTCGCTTAGCTACCCCATTTTGTTGTGGAGTTACAATACATGAAGTTTGATGAATGATACCTTTTTGAGAGAGATACATGCTAAAGGAAGATGAAAGATATTCTTTAGCATTATCACTTCGTATGATACACACATGTTTATTAAATTGCGTTTGAATTTCAACTTGAAATGAACAAAAAATGGAGAACAATTCTGAACGATTTTTCATAGGATATAACCAAGTTGCTCGAGAGTAGTCATCAACAAATGTCACAAAATAGCGAAAGCCCGATTTTGACAAAGTAGGACATGGTCCCCAAACATCGGAATGTACTAAATAAAAAGCAGTGTCGACCCTTTTATTAGTATGCGGAGGATAAGAATTCCTATGATGTTTTGCTATTTGACAAGATTGAAACTCTAACTTAGACTCATTTTTAAGATTTGGATCAAAATGTTGTAGAATTCTAAGAGGATCATGACCAAAACGATCATGCAATTGAAGAAGAGGCGAAGGTTCACTAGCACATACCATTGATTTAGGTAAAATTGCAGGGGTTGAATCAAGAATATACAAACCATCCTTCATGGTACCCCTACCAATGATCCGCTTCGTTTCAAGATCCTGAAAGACACAATGATTATGGAAGAAAAGAACACCACAATTTAGATCATTGGTGAGTTTACTTAAGGACAATAAATTGAAAGGAAAATGTGATAAGCAAAGGATAGAAGACAGAGAAATTAAAGGGGTTGGTTGCGTTGTCCCCACACCAATTACAGGAGCAGTAGACCCATTAGCCAAAGTCACGCTTGGCAAATTAGACATCATTTGCATAGATGTCAACATCTCAACTTTACCAGTTATATGATCTGTAGCTCCAGAATCAATAACCCAATACGAAGAAGTCGTTGAAAGAAAGGTCGTTGGGTTGTTAACCAAAGTTAATATTGATTTGGACATTTTAAAGACCAAACAAATTATTCTAGAAAAACAAATGAGAATGAGAGTATAAAACCAATGGAATAAACACTCAATTAGCCCAAATCAAAGGAAGCCCATATCCAAATTTTTTAAAGACACGTGACAGCCACCTCAAACCTTCAAAATAAATCCAATTAAATAATATGTGTCATCGGTCCAATAGAGTCACAATCAAACCAATCCAAATCAGAAAACAAACCACATAGACCTGCCGAAAATCATCTAACGAAGTGGCCGGCAAAGTTTCGCCGTCAGAGGAGAAGCCACGCGGCTACACGTGCCGGAGCGTGGTCGGAGCTGCCGCTGAAGAAGTGGCGCTGTCAGAGCTGCGGATGCAGTGGCCACCGAATTTCACCGAGATGCCGGTCTGAGGAAGAGAGAAATGTTGAAGAAAAAAGTTTCCGATGAGGGAAACCTAGAAGATGTTGCTGAACGCAACCTAGAAATCCAGAAAATTCTACTCTGGCGTTGATACCATGTAAAGTACAGAGTAATTAGGGAGAAAAATTGTGTATTTTGTATTGATATAATACGGCTATTTATACAGATGAAACAGGTACATATATGGAAAGTAATAAAGCTGATTAATTCTAATTGCTAAACATTCTCCTAAATTCAAGCCACTGTTGCAGCATTTGCTGTACATTCCATAACAATATCTAATGTAATTTTCACAACTCTGAACTTTAATCCTAATCCCAAAGGAAACATTAAAATTAAGAGGTATAAACTATAAATTAATAATAAGGATATCACAAGTTTCATAGCATGTAACAAAAAAGTATAGGTATCTATTTTTAGCATATAACAAACAGTATAGGCTTCTAATCCTTCAAAGCTTAATCACAATCCTTTTTTCCCCAGAATTCAATCCAACAAAATGCAGCATAAGAATTAACAATAGCAAAAGAGACCAAACCCCCATAAAAAAAGGCTACTATGCTTTGCTATTCTAAGAAACACATAATTAAACACCATACAAGCTAACAAGTCAAAATTCCCCTAATAAATTTGCATAAGAATTAACGAGAGTCACTACTACCCACCAAGTCCCTAATTCCTAATTTACACATACTCTAAGATTCATTTTCTGATCGTAATATCCGTTCACCTAATAAACAACAAACTCGAAATAAACAGACAAATCACGAGCTAACCTCGAGGGTGTCAGCTGGAAGAAGCCGAGAACGGAGGTTAACAGAGATGAAGAAAGCACCGAAGAGGGAGAAATGCCAAAATCCAGGAAGCAGGCGACACCTTGAATCGTACCTCTGTGACTCTGTCTCAGAACAACTATAAACAACGAGCTGTGCGGCTGTGCCAGAGGCGCCGGCGGGACGAGCTGCGGAGGTCGGCTGAGACTGAGAGATTCGATAGCACAAGCACTGGCAGTGTTATGTAAAATATATCTTCTCATAAAATTCTGTTATTTCTGTCATTATTGTTGTTTCCCACAGGCTACGATTGGAACCAAGTTTTTAAGAATTACAAAGAAAGGAAAGGAAAGGAAAGGAAATGCAATGAAAGGATTGAAATATAATAGATGGTGTATAATGGAATAATGAAGGATGATGTATCCTTGTATGTGGGAGAAATGTATGGTTTTTTAAAGAACAACATACATGTAATTACTAAAATATCTTTCAAATAACAATATAATAAATTAAAAGTTACAGAGTCAAATATGTAATTTTGCAACATCTTCCTCTCCAATCCCATCGAATTGGTGGATCACATATGGGGAAAATGACTATAAATTAAAGGAATGAGCTTCTCTCATTTCTAGTCTGATTTCTGTGACTTCTTCTCAAAAACAGGAAAAGCATCCCCTCCCATGCATTCCATTCAAATTCAGTTTCCCAAGCAAAGCCTAAACTAGCAGTGAGTGGAGCTGTAGAGAGGAAGATGGCCAGAGATGAGAAAGGATTTAGTTTTCTGTGTAATTTGAGGATTACTTGGAAAATAGGTTAAATATTTGATTCTAAGTACACTTTTACTTTAAAAGAACCGAAAATCGAACAACATAACACAAAATAGCTAAATCCGAACCGATCTTTGAAATTATCGAATCAAATTGTGTAGTTTAGTTCAATAATTCAGTTTTAGCCGAATTATGCACACCCCTAGAGTAGTGGGTGGTAATGGTTATGGTTAAATCAGCTTAGGCCAACAATTTATGATACCGAAATCAATGCTCCATTTAAAAATCTTATATTGAGAGTTGTCACCCAACTAAATGTTCCTAAGCCATTATCAGGCTTTTGACCTATTTCTTGCTGCCTAATCCGATATTTCCCACCTAGGCATTGCCTAAACGTATTTTTCAGGATATCGATATTTCAAAAAATGATAGTTTACTTCTTAAACTAGCAAAAAAATAGCTCAAGTTATAAAATTATTATGATTTTTAATGCTCTCTCGAACTTTCGATACTCAGTGACAAAGTCAGGATCCAAAACAATGGGTGTGCGTAATTTTACACAAATAAAAAAGGGCAGCGATGGATAAACTATGATAATGATTAACTATTTTGGAAAAAAATAGCCAAAAGTATCTAAACATTGTTAATACGAAAATTAGAAATAAAATTTGTATAAAACTTAATAAGTTTGAAAAAATAAAGTAAAAGTAATGCCTACATGTGTAAATTTCAACGTTGTTATTATATAATCAACTAAGAAATGAAGAAAACTAATATTTTTTTGCATGATGAACCGTCACTATATTGTTGGTAAAAGCTTCATTAATTCAAGAGTATACTAATTAATAAATTTTAGTATTTTTAATGAAAGTCCATTTTTTTACTTTAGTGAAAAAAAGCTTTATTATTTAAATGCTACTGATATTTGAAAAGTAAAGAATACTATTTAATCATGATATCTACAATAATATGAAAACATAAAATTCAAAACAAATATGATCTTTTAAAATGACTTTGCATTTTCTACAATATAATATATAAGGGAAATATAAGTGAATCCCCTCTTTTGGTAAAGTATTTTTCCTTTAAATACAAGGAGATAATATTTTTGTTTCCCTTGCTTTTTTGAATTTATGTTTATGCTTTTACCTTCTTTTATTTTTCACCCATCTCTCTCATTAATAATCTTTCCATCCCTTTCACTCTATAGATTCCCTCCTGCGTTTCTGATTTCTTTTTTTTTCTTACTCCTTTGATTTCTTTTCATATTTTTTCTTCTTATGATTTTACAACCGTAAGGTTTGTTGATTTGTTGATTTTTGTTTTTGATTTGTTCCGATTTTCTTTCTCCTTCGATTTGTTCCGACTTGTTTAGATCTGTTGATTC
>CATIWQ010379033.1:0-18896 GCA_949673415.1 Euphorbia schlechtendalii
GTGCAGGTTCTTGTTTACCGGGACGGTGTTACCCCGATTCGACATCGTTTTTGCCTGTAAATGTCATGATGCGAATGTAATGTATGCATGTTTTTATGCATGAACAATATTTATCATATGATGCATGTTCATTTATAGGCATCATGGGCTTCGTTCATTGAAGGGCGTTCTCTTATGCTGGTGCATGGTTTCCCCTATGACTTGTCTTGTTAGGGATTCCATGGACGACTCCCTCAAAGCTACGACCATGGGTTTGTTGAATCAGGTTCAAGTTCATAGCATGGATTTGATTTGAGGAGAGTCTGGATGAATCGTTGATCCCGCATTGTGTAGGCGATGATCGCTTGGAAGCCGTTTGCCTGAAGTGTTGAAGGTATATGATGCCTCATACCGTTCCGAGGAGGAGATGATGAATTTGGTATTTCTTTGGTTCTAAGTTTTGCATATATCGCCCTTGCAGGTTTTCAATCTATCGAACCTTGTCTTAATTTTTGCCTGGACAGCCCTTTCAGGTTTTCAATCCAGCAGACTCATTTTTCTTTATTTTATATTTTTCCATTTTTTTGATGTTTACTTGCGACATTCTACCATTGGCATGCAAGCAATCAAAATAAATATATGCATAAAGATTCAACAAATTCATTGATGAACTTAACAGGGGTATAAATGTTTAAAATGATTTGACTCCTGCCATTGATTAGCCCTCTTAGGTTTTCTAACCAATGTGGTTCTCTCGATGTCCTAAGTTTTGTGGTTTTGAAAAGAAGCCCTAATTTTTGCTCAACTAACCGAGTGTTAATTGACAGGCTAATTACAAATTTTTTCTTTTTTGTTTGTATTTCTTTTTAGAGATTTATTTCTTTCACCTATGCATGATAGCAATTGTGTAAGACTTGGTTGATTTGGTAGATCAATCGCTGTCCATGTCCACGAATTCATTTGTTATCTCGTTCAGCATTTCTGAGCTATTGGTTGGTGCTTGCGTCGCTTTGTTGGCTTGAGGTGTATGTGAGGATAAATTTTTATCATTGGTGTTTCCTCTGATGGTACGATGATTGCAAATAGTAGCGTGTCATGCGAAGGAGTTGTTGACGTGTACAATAATCTGACTCCTTTCTATCTTTAGTGTTATGCCATCTATTTTGGCCTTTCCAGGGCATCGATCATTGCTTGATTGCCCCACAAATGGTGGTGAGCTGTGTGATGGAGTTGTTGACGTGTTCAATGATTGTGCCGGTTGTTTGATCTCATGAATGGTGGTGATGGAGTTGTTGACATGTTCAACGATCTGACTCCTTCTTTGTGATGTTGCGTCGGTTGTTTGGTGTTGTGAATGGCTGTGATGGAGTTGCTGACGTTTTCAACGATTTGTCTCCTTCTTTGCCATATTACGTCGGTTGTTTGATTGCCCCACAAATGGTGGTGAGCTGTGTGATGGAGTTGTTGACGTGCTCAATGATCTCACTCCTTCTTTGTAACATTGCCCCAGTTGCTTGGTCGACATTTTTAGCCTTATTCTAGTTCTGATCTTTGCGTATTTCATTCTCTTGATTGAGTTAGTGGACGTTTCGTGCTTAGAGATCTTTCCATTGATCTTTCATCCTTGCATGATGAGGCAATTGCTATCACGCATTATCTAAGTACATTTATTTATATCTCCCTTTCTCTCAAGAGTCAAATCATTTGAATTTATTGTGGGGAATTCATTTATACCCAAATTAATTTCATAAAATGATGTGTCACGTATGCTAAAAACATTATGTATGTGTTTATGAGAATGCGTGATGTCATTGATAAAATATCAAGCAAATAAATAATGTTCAATTTATTCAAAATAATTCAAAAGCCCCGTGGGCAAAGTAGCTAAATGCTAATTATTACATAATCTTCCTTCATGTTAGTCCTCCCCAGATGTATCAATGGATTCGAAGTGTTCCATCCTATCCGCCTTCTCAAACACTTCTTAATAGCTTGAAAAGATGTCTGATCCAAACTTGTTCCTGTATGATGGTAGTACACCGTCTAGAAGCTTGGTTATCATCTCTAGTAGAGTTAAGCGAGCCCTAAGCTTGACCTGTGTGGCCATCCAATGTGCATAGTAGGATTTGAAGCTCTCACCCTGCCTTTGCCTTATAGCCTCCAGATGTTGCATTGTGGTTTCCATATGAGAGTTGAAACCATAATGCTCCAGCATAGCTTGAGCAAGGCTATTCCAATTGGTAGCTATGTCTAGTGGAAGGTGGCTGTACCATTTGTTGACCGGGTGGCCTAAGGTGATGACGAAGAGCTTAGCCATCATTCGATCGTTGACCCTCAATGCTCTCATCACTATCTGATAATGCGTCAAGTGAGAGCACGGGTCGCCAGATCCTACTTAATTCTCAAACTGCGGCATTGCGAAGTTTGGGTGCAAGGTGTCTTCATCCCCGACTGTCGGTTGTGCAATGTACGTGTTCCTTAGGTGGCCACCGTGAATGGCCAAGAACTGTTACCATAGTTCCGCCATTCATGGTTGTTGAAGGATGGCGTTCCCTACGTTCGTATAAGAGCCATATTGCGCTTGGGGATATGCCGCAAAATGAGCCAGTTGAGGTGTCTAGAACTGTGAGGCATCCGACGTACTCCAAGAGGGAATAGGGTGTTGGGACATTCCTTGATAGAAAGGCTCTAGTTCAGCTGACTGGATAGTTTACCCAAGAAAGAATTGACTTTAGTTCAGATGACTTTGTCCTACCCCAAACTGATAAAAGGTAGTTGGGGGAGTTAAGAGTGAAGTAGGAGGTCCCCCTGTCGAATTGACATTGTTAAGGGTGATCTCCGGGTTGGATGCTACATTCAGGGTCCTCCCAGGGTGTTGGCGAATGAGCATAGCTAGTTATTCACTGTTGGCAAAGGCGTTTATGTCAGCAGCAATCTCGGCGCTCACCGACGACTGCTGAGAACTCTGTCCCGTACGGACAGGGTGATCTTCCCTTGCACCTTCTCCTTGTATACTGGCCATAATAGTGAGTTGAGCTGAATCTGAGTCTGAACCCGAGTCCTCACTTGAGTAAGTGTATGGAACCCCCTCCAGATTGGCCACAATTGGGGAAACACGGACCAGGTGTCGGGTAGGCCTTCTCCAAGCTAAGATATATAAGTAGAATATCAGACTGTGCATGTAAGATTCATGATATGACTCGTGATGCGAGAAATGCAAGAGATGTTTAATGTTATGGCTGCATTCACAAGGGGTTAGCATACCATGATGTGAAATAAAGTGTATGTCAATCCATTTGAAACAAACAGGTTAGTCATCAGGTAAAAATGAAAACATGTGGGGAAGAAAATCCAACAATAGGGGTTAGATTTGAGATTATAACGTGAGTGGTGTAAGTGAGTTGACTAAGCTACATGTGTGGTAATAGGTCAATGGTTTGAGGTTTTGTACTATGACTAGGTCTCATGGAATGAGGGGTCAAAATTGTTTCGGGTAAGCGGTGTGACATACCCTAATAAAATGAAAGCAACTATTGTATGTAGCTACCTAATGAATGATTTGGTTATTTTTCCCAATTAGGGTAGAGTTTTTTTATACCTATGTGGTCATCACTATTTGAGGGTATGTGGTGATACGTGAATTATTGCCTCATGTGGGCGAATGATTCGGGTATGAGGCATATACCCTTGGCGATTTGGTAAGGTAGTAAGTTTGCCTCGTGTGGGCTTAGGTTAGGATATCAACTGGGATACCCTTTAATGTGGGAAAAAATGGTTTTGGGTAGTTATTTTCCCCGTTTAGGCTTTTGGTGTGTATAATTACCCTGGAAGGGCTATGAATTGGATGTCGAGTGGACATCTCATGGGTAATGTGGTGGAAATGTTATTGCCCCTTGTGGGCTAAGTGTCGGATGTCAAGTGGACATCACGTAGTAGAAGAAAGGTATGTTTGCCATGTACAGGCTAATCGCTGAAAAGGGTAAATGATATCCCTAAGTGGTTTTATGTTGTCCTAGGGTGACACGATCTAAAGTGTCAATTATGCCTAAGTGTATGTGATATTGGTTTGGTATTGTGATATGTACATTTAATATCATGCGTGTGTGTGTTCAAGTGTTTGCACCAAAATTCGTGGTTAGTATGACATTTGTACAATGACAAATTGAAAGTAGTATACAAGTAGCACATAGCATGCAACGTCCAAACTTCAAACCATATAACTCTCGCGTGTAGGGTTTGTGGCTAGTCTCTATCCTAAGTTTGGTTCATCTTAGTATCGCGAGGATACTAAGAAGTGCACCTGCAGGAAAATATAATGCATGGTCGTTTGTTGGGTAACACCCTAGGGGAAAATGCCTATGGTTTATTTACATGAGGTTTGTAAATGGGTTGCTGATGTAGAAGGTTCTTGTTGCGCTGAAATACACTCCAAGCCTCTAACGAGGGAGGTACATGCGATATGGTAACAAGTGCTCCACCCGCTCAAGTACCATCTTTTCTCATGGAGGCAGATTAGTACAAGAGAAAACTTTGCGGTAATAAGGGTACCTTAGACTTAAAGGCTAATCCCTTCTACTGCAATGTGTTATTATGAATATGTCATAATTAAGATAAAACGGAATAATGTGATCAATAATTTTCAGCACTTATCCAAAATCTAAAACCTTTGAAAAAAAAACAAGTTTTAGAAAAATCCCTAGCGGAGTTGCCACTGTGAGCGGACGACACGGAGCGGTGGGCCGAGAGCGCGCGGAATGAGAGGCGTGGTCCACCGGGGTGTTTGAAAAAAAGGTGCACCGGGTCGGGGACCCGGAAAAAAGGTTGAAAGAGAAAAGCGAAAACGTTTTAGATTGGTTCGAACCCGAATCCTCCATATCTTAGTGTGAAGTCGCCACCTGGATTAGCTCTTTCCAGGAATTAGAGTCCTGTGAGGCTTAACGTCCGGGGGACGGCCCACCAAGACACAGAGATTCGGGTCCGGGATAAGTTGCTTATTTCGTCGTCATTTGAGTTAAATTACACTGCGAGAGAAACCACGTTTATAATATTCGAACTAAACTAGATATTTTCAGTTTATATTTACCGTGCATGCATAAAACGGTAAGTAAATTGAGGAAAGTAAACATGTAGGGAATTAAATGTGCCTAGTCTACGGGGGAATTAATTACATCATTGGTTTGGGGGATTACAAATCACCTAAATACATTGGAATCTAAGGAATACAATCGCCTAGAATACATCGATATCTAATAAATATTACATTTGATTTCAAAATTAAAAGCGATGCCCGAAGGAAAATAAATCCTAACATACATCTATCCTAGACTACCTGCATCCGCAAAGGTTAGTACGAAATATTTTCACAAATATGTGCCAATGCATCAAGTATGTTCGATTTGAATATTTGGAAGACCCGTGTGGTCGGATTAAATAAAAGGTGCCGACGAAGGCTCGTGATTTTCATTATAAAAATGATTCATTTTTATACAAATATGTTGCTCATTTTATTAATGAAAATCCCGCATGTGAATTGTCGGGTCAGATATTCTAGAACGGGACGTTCCCTTTGTGGGAGTTTCCTAAAACAATATTAGAAACATAAATCTAGGTCAAACATGCATGACATAGCTATTGTTTGGGTTAGCAACGGTAATGATGTCATCCATATCGTTACCGACTTCCCCATGAAGGACGATATCGATATAGATGACTTGAAGCGCTTCCGTTCCCACTCCAAACCTCTATCCACATATTAGCACTTCAAAAAGTACTCATATATAACTTTTAAATGAGCTCTATGTGAGAGTTGATTACCACAAATGGTGCATTTCCAAGTTTGTAGAGGTTTCGGAGGGTTATTTAGCAAATACAAAATTCTACCAAGGTGAGGTCGGTACTGATGTTGGTAAGGTCAGTACCGACACTGTCCTAATGCCAACACCGACTTCTTTAATGTCGGTACCGATGTAGATGGTCCAAACCTGCAGAAAAGAAACGAAAAATAGCAGAAACCAGTCAAGACAAAGGCTGAAACTTCCGAAGACCATAACTTTCACTACGGTTATCGGATTCAAATGATTCTCATCATTCCGGAAAGCTCATAATGTTTTTAACATACTGAAAGTGACGAAATTAAATTTTGAAGACAGCTTTATACCGAAAAATGTCAAACAGTCCGCGTTGTCCAAAATCGTGAGCCGTAATTTTAGGTAACTTCGAAAAATCATAACTTTATTTATACTTATCCGTTTTAAGTGATCTTTATCATTCTGGAAACCTCATGATCTAAGAAATCTAATAAAAATAACTAATCATGTAATAAAAATCTTCGTCAAACCCAGAACTGAAAACGGTAACATTGTACCCAGGAAACCGAAATAAATTTGTACAAAACTTTGAAAATTCATAACTTTTGATATACTTATCCGTTTCAAGTGATCTTTATCATTCTGGAAAGATCAGGATGTGTAGAATATGTTTATGTAAACAAAATACTCAAACAGATTTGGAATCATATCTTAATTCCAGAAAAACAGATTGGTGTGCAAAAACCGAAATAACCGAAAAGAAAACGAAACTTGAAAAAGAAAAGCATATAAACGTAAGCACAAACTCTAGGAACTTAGAAGCTTACCCCGTAGCCATGAATCCACTTTGCTTGGTCCATGAAAGTACCCGAAAAGTCCTCCTCGTTTCTTTGGCTCAATTTTGCGGTTTTTGGTGAAAAATGGAGAGTAGAGATCTCCTCTTGGCGGGAAGGCTAGGCTTCCAGGATATGGCTTGTAAGGAGAGGAAGAGAGGAGGTAGGAGTTCTTCTTCCCTTGAGTTTGAACTTGGAAAATGCACTAAAAACACTAAGCTTTTGGTTTTTGGTTTTCTTTTAGCTCTCTTTGATTTTTTGCTTTTTCTCTTTTTTTTCTTGTTGTTTCTCCTCTTTTTTACGTGCTATCCTTTTCTTTTGAAATTAATTAAGCCCTTATGGGCTCCCTTCAATCCAAAAAGTCAAGTTGGCACACCTATTTTTGTCTTTTCTCCCTTTTTTCTTCCTTTAATTATAGGTTAAAGTTGGGTCTTTTTGACCCAACTAATGTACTGCGTTTTTCGATCTGTCTGTAAAGATAATATCGGTATCTATGTTAGTAACAATGGTGTCCATGTTGGATTTCTAGTCTGATTTTTGTTCAAATTGGACTTGTTTACTGATGAGGTGACCTAGAAAATATTTAAGGTTCGTAAGAAACAAGGAACGCTCCTCCCGAGGACCTCCGAGACCCTGTCAAAGTAAAAGACTAGCAAAGGAAAATAAATTACAGCTTCATCATCGAACTCGTGAGTCGGGCGTAAAAATCCCGTGCTCACAGGAGGTACATGCGATATGGCAACAAGTGCTCCGCCCGCTCAAGTACTATCTTTTCTCAGGGAGGCAAATTAGTACAAGAGAGAGTTTTGCGGTAATAAGGGTACCTTAGACTTATGGGCTAATCCTTTCTATTGCAATGCGAAGTTATGAATATGTCATAATTAAGAGAAAACGGAATAATGTGATCAATAATTTTCGGCACTTATCTGAAATCTAAAACCTTTCAAAAACAAGTTTTTAGAAAAAATCCTCAACAGAGTTGCCACTATGAGCGAAGGACACAGAGCGGTGGGCCGAGAGCGCGCGGAGATGAGAGATGCGGTCCACCGGGGTGTTTGAAAAAAGGTGCACCGGGTCGTGGAACCCGGGAAAAAAAGTTTGGAAGAGAGAGCAAAAACGTTTTAGATTGGTTTGAACCCGAATCCGCTGTCTCTTAGTGTGGAGTCGCCACTTAGATTAGCTCTTTCCAAGAATTAGAGTCCTGTGAGGCTTAAAGTTCAGGGTATGGCCCACCAAGACACAGAGATTTGGGTTCGGGATAAGTTTCTTATTTCTTATGTGATCACATTATATTACATATATAGAAAACTGATCTTCTTAGTTATGCATATTCACACTTAGGTCGTTTTATAGTTTGAAATACCTGATTTAACGCGCATGCGGAAAGTAGTAAACCATCCATAAAGCATTAAATTAATGTAGAAATTAAATGCGTAAAAGTAAAGATTACAAATTAAAAAACCTTGGAGGATGCAACCACCCGCCTAATCTATTAATTACATTTCCCGTAAAATATTTGCAATACCCGAAGGAAAAATAAATTCCTAGGCATACATCTAACCTGCATCCACAAAGGTTAGCACGAGATATGGCACATATGTTCGATTTGATTTTAGTGAGGCCCGTGTGGCCTAATTAAAACATCAATGGTTTAAAGTTATAAAAATAAAAATGGTTCATTTTTATTTACACGTATGTTGGTCAATTTTATTAGTGAAAATGACCGCATGGCAAAGTAGCGAGGCCTGTTATCCAAGAATACATTTTATTCCCTTCGTGTGGGTGACCTAGAACAACATTTAGAAACATAAATCTAGGCCGGACATGCATAACATAGCCATTGTTTGGATTAACAACAGTAACAATGTCATCCATATCGTTACCAACTTCCTTGTGAAGGGTGATATCGATATGAATGGTCTGAAGAGCTTCCGTTTCTGCTCCAAACCTTAATCAACATGTTAATAAATTTAAAATTCACATATAACTCTTGAGTAATTACAATTTATAGGTTTGTTACCCCCAATGATGCATTTTCAAGTTCAGAAGGGTCTCAGCTGGTCGTTCAGGGCTCAAATGATTCGAAACGGAGCAAAATGAAGTGAAGCTAGGTTCTGCCAAAGCCAATGTCGTTAATGACATCGAGTTTCCAGACCTGCACAAAACACACAGAAACAGTAAAAAATAGCAAAACAAAAATCCAAAACTTCAAACGATCATAACTTTGGCTATACTTAACCGATTTGGATGATCTTTGTCATTATGGAAAGCTCAAGATGTGTAGATTATGTCTATGCAAACAAAATATTTCAAAAAGATTTGAAATCACACTGCATTTTCTGGAAAACAGATCGGTGTGCAAAAACGAAAAATAACCGAAAAGAAGATGAAGCTTTGAAAAGAAAAGCATATAAACGTAAGCACAAACTCTAGGAACTCAGAGGCTTATCCTGTAATCATGAATCCACATTCTTTAAGGTCCATGAAGTCCTTCAGGAAGCTCTCCTTATTTCTTTTTGGTTAGATTTGGTGATTTACCGAAAATGTTTGGAAGTAGATGTTTCAGAATCTGTAGTAACCTTCAAGTGAGTGATAAAGATGTTGTAGACTTTCCATTCAAGCCTAAACCTCAAGTATTTAATCTAACTAACCTGAAATCCCAAGTTTTGGGGTGAAAGTTTGGTTTTAGCTCAAGAACACTCAAGAATTCATGAGGGAATGCTCCCTCTTTCTTATGCTAAATGTGAGCTCCTTGTTCTGGAACTCTCCTCCCCCCCCACTTTTCTTTGCTAGAATTCATCTCTCTTAAAGAAGGAGTTCCCTTCAATCCAAAAGAGAAGTCCAAGTTTGATTTTTCCACTTTTCCATTTTTCAACTTAATTCCTCATCCCTATGCAAATGTTGGGGATCCAAAGTCCTTAGTGGGATGTGGCAGCTGTATTTCAATGATGGAAACCGAGCAAGTTGGAAAATTTTGAATTTTTGGTTGAAAAAGTCCACAAAGGCAATTCTGGTTCTGCTGTCAAAGCAATATCGTTAACAATGTTGGTAATGTCATTAACGATATTGGTAATGTCGTTAACGATATTACGATGTCGTTAATGATATTGCATGGCCAGACTTGGTTTTTAATTTGGGCTTGGGTTTTTTTAAGAAAAGGAAGCCTAAAGAAACAAGGCAGATTATTCCCAGACGATTTCAGGACCCTGCAATATGTGAAAAGCTAACAAGGGAAGAATTACAGCTTCATCATCAAACTCGTGAGTCGAGCGTAAAAATCCTGTGCTCACAACCTCCATCTCCATTGCCGCCTTCTTCAGTGTCGTCGTCATTACCATCTCACCTCCACCACCGCAGCTTTCCCCAATGATATCCACCTCCATCATTGTCCCCTTCATCATCACCACCACCATTGTTATCGCTTTTGCCTCATCCATGACTATCTGCGCCACTATCCTCTCCACCATTTTATCCACCTTCAGCATCACCACCACCTCTTTACCCTTCACTATTGTCATTGTCGCCACCATCAACACCTCTTCATCCACATCTAGCACTAATATTGTCACCTATTTCTCTGCCACCTTCACCATTGTCGTCGTTGCCACCTATCTCTCTTCCACTCTTCACTGCTCTAATCACACCACCATCTCCATCTCCACATGATCTTCCTCTGCATTTACTTTATAAATAAAAATACAAATTTATACTATTTAGTTTTTATTTATAAATTTTTAATATTTCACTTATATTCCTATTTTTATATATATTTGATTAAAAATATTACGATAATATATGCTTTAATTTGTTAAAATTCATTTAGTACTGTAGTTAAACATTAGCAATTATTTTCCAGTTTTGCAGCCAAATACATCAAAATATTTTATTTTCCAACACATTTCTTACGTAATATTTTCATTTGCATATTATGTGTTATTATGTTATGCACAGAGTATAAATAAATTTACCAGGCTTAATACATTATTTATCCCTGGGCTTGTTCAAAAAAGTCAGTTATCATTCTAAACTTTTAAAAGATCTAGATACCCCAGAACTTGCAAAATAAATGTGTTAAACATATAGTTGTTTGTAAACAGATAGAAGTTTGTTAGTTGTTAAGTTAGTTAAGAAAACTAGCCGTTAGGTTCCAAGTAAAGACAAACTTGTAATTACTTAAATGATTTAGTTAGAGTTGGTTAAGCTATCCTATAAGAAGTAGTTCTACAACTACTTTACAATTAGTTTTGTAAAAGGTCTTTATAGCTTTCTTCAATGTTATTCAGTTTTTCTCTCTCTTTCGATTATTTTTGGTTCTGTTCACTAAGTTCACATGGCATCAGAGCGATCTCTTGATTCTTCTTTGATTCTTAGTGTTTATTCTATTCTTCTGTTCTTAGTTTTGTTTCCGCTTCTCTGTTTTCTTTGATTTTCTTTTCCTATTATCTTTTTCTGTTGTTATTCTTCTTTTTCTTGTGTTATTTGTAAAATGTATGGCTGCAAGAAATCAAGCTCGCACGGGCATAGATGAAAATAGCCCCTTCTACCTTCATCTAGGGTAAAATCCGTCCCTGGTTCTAGTTTCACCTCTTCTTGATCGAAACAATTATATGTTTAACAAAATGCACCAGTTTTCCCCTTCAATATCACGTGTCAGGTTCTTGTTGAAGAAGGAAAATCTAGGAGAAAACAACATCTTTGATAAGTCAAACCAACCGAAAACTGATACGTGAAAATGACGGGACAATGTGCAGGAGGTATCTGGTACATTTGAATGTTCAAGGGATATTTTTCACGTTTAAAAGTATAATGTGGCAATTGATTATTTTGGACAATTTCATTCTATAGGTCAAATTACTAAGTAATGAATATGGTAGGAATTAGAAATCATGCTTCAATGAATTCACATAAATCTTGTTCACAAAGTCTGCATTTCTTCATTTAACATGTCCACAAATGGTTAAGACTTGGTAGGCCAAAAACATGTGACAAAATATTCCTGCCAACCATAAATTTTCTTAAAAAAAACTTATAAATACTAAAATACTATTTTTGGAAAAAATTAGTCAATTCATGTCTCAAAATTACCATGTAAAATTGATTCGAACCAAATCCAAAAATAATAAGAATTTTTCCTTTAACTTGGTATTGGGAATAAGATCAACGCAAATTATTACATGTCAATTTAGACACTTGCATGCCAACATTTCAAAAAAAAAGTCAATTTCATATTTATTGCTAAAATAAATTCAATTTTGAGCTGTTTAATTTGGGCAAGTTGCATAAGCAAAGAATAAATTGGGCAATCAAAGTAAAGTCAGGGGCAAAAATGTTAATTGCAAATATGATAGAATCCAGAAATGACAATTTTTTTAGAAATATAAATATTTTAATTTTTGAGTAATTTGAGAGTCGAACTCAATACCTCCCCACCTTCTTCCTCTACTTTGGAGGGGGATGAGGTCAATAGATCAAAATCTAGTGGCTATCTAAAAGAGACTTTAAACCTTGTTAGCTTAATTAGGAAATAATAAAATTAAAATAAAGAAAGACAAAAGATCCAACACATCAGCGTTTGTGTTACAGTATGTCTCAACTCCTTTCTTTTGAGTTGAAAAGGAATTTTGAAGATTGTAGTGATCATATAAAATAAATTTCTTCCCTCAAATTGGACTCTTTTAAAGATGGAATTTGATCGAAACAGTGATTCAAAAGTTTGATTTGAAGTTTCTTCTAAAAGAAATATTGAATGAAGTTTCAGAATCTTTAAAAGTCACCAAGACTGCTACTACTTGTACTCCGTTCATCGGGATTCTCGACGAAAATGGTATTGAAAACCCAAATTCGACATGTTTTCTCCAAATCACCATTCGTACATGAAAAAATAAGAAAGGTAATAATAGTGTCCAAAAAAATTGAATACATGATCATAAATCATAATGATAGGAAAATAAGTACAAAACCATATTGAATTTACAATCTATCACCAACAATACTTGAATCCTGTATATTTCAACGGAAACTACACCGCATATTTACCTATTTATGAGTAGATGATAAAACTTAGTGTTAGTGTATTCGGAACCTTAAATATATATTTCCTTAGACACTCTCAAAATAAGAATATTATAAGTCCCTCATTTATGAGCATTTTATGCCACTTATAGGTTGTACTTATTTCATTACTAATTTGGTTCTATTGTAATGAAATAATGAATATATAAAGTAAATTAGTTAATAAATAGCTAATGCCACCAGTATGATATTAAAAATTCTTAAACGCAATGTTAAGAATTTCTAACATTCTAAAAGCCACTAAAAATAGCTGGTCCAATTCTAACCATTACACCTCACTTTGTTTGATTTGATGTGTAATGGTTAGAATTGGACCAGCTATTTTTACTCCCTACCATGTCCCTACCATGTTGTTATCTGCTTTTGTTTTATTTGATTTTTCAAATTCATTTTCTTACCATGTTTCTACCAGAAAGTGTTTTTATCATGTTTAACTACTGAATAGTGCTCATTTCATCAGTTATCTATCAGAAAATTATAATAATATTTTCAGAGTTGTCATTTTTTACTTTCTATCATGTCCCGACCATGTTCTTACCATGTTGTTATCTGCTTCTATTTTGTTTAATTTTCAAGTTCATTTTCCTACTATGTTCCTACCATGTTCTTACCAGATAGTGCTCTTGTCATCTTTAACTAATGGATAGTGCTCCTTTCATCAGTTATATATCAGGAAGCTACAATAATATTTCCAGAGTTGTCATTTTTCATGTTCCTACAATATATCGAACAGTTGAAAAAAATTATCAAAAAAGTGTATCACAATGGATGTCGTTTCGAAGATAAAAATGAAACGAACAAAAAACTCTAAAGCGGCATGTCTAAAAAATGAACGGATTAAAAGATAATGGCAAAATAAGATGTAAAAATAAAAAAACATGATATCATCTGTGATGTCATTAGTTGGTAGTGGAAGAGAACATAATAACTTGGAACGTATAGAAGGTAGTTTGAAATTTAGCTATGGATCAAAGCTTTGATTGATATAAATAATTAAAATCAGCTTATTTATAAAATTTTCTTAATATTAATATAATAATAGAACCAACTTTTTTTTTCTTATTGGTCACGTGGTGATTGTCATTATGTAATTGATAGTCCACTTTAAAATTTCCATAGAAATCCCTAATTCTATATAGGTAATAAATTAGCTAACTCTTATTCTTATTTTTCACGTGATGATTGCCATAAAAAACAGAACCCAAAGTTTAAGCGGACTTATTCAAGAATATAAATATATAGTAACAATTAGATAGCCATTGTTATATTAAGATGAATAATTATTGATAGATGAGCAAACCCGTAAAGAGGTTGAGTCCATTGGGTTGTGAATTTGTTATGCACTTTAACTGAGTTCGAAATTGAAACTTTCTCATAAGAATACACGATAGTTTTGTTAAACCTGTTAATAATTTAGTGTTTTAAAAGGCTTTAGGTGCTAGTCGGCGGTTAGAGTCTCCTGGAACCTAGGTAAGGATTAACCGAGGATTAATTGGGATTTAGAAGGAGATCAGGTGGATTAGTATTTAAAAATATTTAATATTTATTAATGAATTAAAATAATTAATTTAACTAACACATTAATATAATAAAATTAAAAATTCATGTAGCAACATTTTTTTGGACTTTGACGATAATTTTTTAAGCTTTGGTGACATTTTTTTAAGCATTGACAACACCTTTCTGGTATTTGATGAATCCTTTTTAAATTTTGGCTGCAGTTTTCATCTTGATCGCCCGATTACATAAAATTGAGACGGTGTTCTAAAAATCCCTATCTAGGCGGTGACCTTGACCGCCTTAAAAAACAGAGGTTAATATCATGGGTTCGAATATCAAATTGTTTTAAAATTAAGTCATGTGTGGACATCTAAATAAAAGTTGGTAAAATGTATCAACCCCCCTGTATTTCAATTTTTTTTCAAATATCATCCTTTAACTTTTAAAAGTTTCAATTATCTATGTGAACTTGGGAAATTCACCATATTTGTCCTCATCAACACCACATGTCAGATTCTGATTGATATTTAACTTTTCAAAGATGTCATTTTTAAGATTTTTCTATCTTCAAACATTATTTGACACATTAAGTTGAAGGGATAAAGTGGAGCACTTGTGCCAAGTTCAAGGAGTTAATTGGAACTCTTGAAAGTTCAAGGTAGCATCCGGCAAAAGTTTCCAAATCCATAGGCTTCTTGATGCATTTGGTCATAAAAATTAGGGTTGTAAGTTGTTGCAGATCCTTTTACCGTGAAAAAAACTATGTGAACAGTATGTTTGCTTATTTCCTCTATGTGGTGCCATGTTACCTATTTTTGTTAGTGCTTTACAATTTGTTACCCTATTAATACTTTTTGAATGAAGGAGGGTTGAAAGTATGGTTTAGTGGGGCGCGAAATGCATTTCCCATCTCCATTAAAGTTGCGAGTAAAAAAATTCTCCATTCCCACTAAACCCCTACCAATTCCCCAATATCATTGGCGTTTGCTGGCAGTCACCTCCTCCTTTGGTTGGATTAAAGTGAACTCTAAATCTAATGCATTAGTTGTGGGCTCACTAGATACAGATGGTTATGGTGGTATTTTTTGTGACGAAAATGGTGGTGTTCATGGTTGCTATGCAACCCACCTCCCTAATTCTTTTGCTTTTTTGGCAGAGCTTTCTTCGGCAGTAGTTGGTTCTGCAACTCCTTTTGAAACTGCTAATTGGATGTCATATTGGGATTATGCTGGCCATGATCTTATGTTCAACAATTTCTTTAATCAAAATATGAAAAATGATTCTCTACTGATTATGACTAGACTAATGAATCGAGGAAAAGAGATGTTTTATGGGATTAATTCAGTAGTTGACGTTGGAGGTGGAACGGAATGGGAACAACCAAAACCATAGCTGAAGCATTTCCAAACATTGAATGCATACTACTTGATCTACCACACGTTGTAACCGACCTAATCTGAAATATGTTGCGGGCGACATGTTTGAGTCTGTTCCTCATGTAGATGCAGTCATTTTGAAAGTACATAATAAGAACTAGACAAATTCGTCGGGCGGCTTGGCCAGGCTTTGTCATGCGACTTGACTAAAATATGAACCCAAGCCCGCAAAAAACCCATACTTTATAATTTGAAGTTCTGCCAGGCTTATGAGTTCATTCTGTAGCCATGAGTATTTTTTATTTTAAATTTCTATTGGATTAAATGGAAAAAAATTAATAAAATTTATATCCAAATTTTTCACATAATTGCATTATTTACCAAAAGTCTTTAATATTTAGTAAAATTAACTGTAGTCAAGTATAAAAATTTATAGCCAAAATACAAGTTTTAAATAATTATTAAATTTGATATATAAATATATAATAAATAAAGTTATAGTTTGTTGAATTGGACTTGGGCTGGGATTAGTGAATATAGGTTATTTTTGTAAATGCACTATCATAGAATATGATTTTATACATTCAAGAATCATATTTAGTAAATACCCCTTTTGAACTTTCTAATTCATCAATTAGCATTTCTATTTACTAAATAACATTTTCATTTATTTCATACCCCAAGCACAAAACACAAATCAAATTCAATTCAAATCACGATTAATTAGGAATTACATTCCTAAATAGTTATAACCTCAACACAAACCAGAACTCTTTCATTCTCTTCCAAAATCACGATTTCGGTTTCTTACTTCCTTAACACCACAATTTGTGTCCCAAATTCACTCCAAATCGCATCTAATCGTGATTCTTCTTTACTATTCATCTTGCCTGTTCACTATTTGTTTAGTTCGTTAAAAATCATGAAAAAGAGAAGTGCATCTAGAAATCTACCAGTGTTGTTTTGGCTCTACTCTTTCTTCTTTTCCATAAAAATTCTACCGATTTTGTTCAGTTTATCTTCAACATCTACTAGTGTTGCTCGGCTCATTTTGTAAAGTGTTTTTTTTATTATTGGTGTTGCTATACCTCTATCTCTTTCGTCTTTTGCATACGAGTGTTGCTAGGTTTTGTTTCGCTACTCTTCATTCAACTAACTTTCTTCATGTTATAAAGTATACTTTTTCATGCAAAATGTATATTTACATTCAAGTATAAATGATATAATTTTTTAATAAAAGTTATATTTGTATATTTATCATTGAAAATGTATATTTTAACTTATAAAATGTATATTTTTTTCAACAAAAGATATATTTGTATATGCTAAATATACTCTCTTAGTATGAAATGGATATTTTTTCAATAAAAGCTATTTTTATATATTTATCATTGAAAATGTATATTTTACCGTATGAAATGTATATTTTACCGTGCAAACGGTATATTTTACATTCAACTATGAAAGGTATTTTTTCAATAAAAGCCATATTTGTATATTTATCATTGAAAATGTATATTTTAGTGTATAAATGTATATTTTAACTTGTGAAAGGTATATTTTTCATGTGATAACGATATATTTTTTAATATAATTTTGATGATAGGTGTATTTTTTATGCAAACAATATATTTTTTCAATAAAATTTTAGTACATATATCATTAAAATATTATATTTTAACGTATGAAATGTATATTTTAACTTGTGAAATACACATTTATTCTGATGCAGATGAGAAATTACATGATTTCATAAAGCAATGAAGAGTTTCGCCGATTCCAAATTCATTATGATGATACCATATATGTTGTGTGTGTCAACAATATTAGATTTTTGGCAAGGGATGGCTATTTCAAGTGATGCTAAATCCGTTCTTGTTGGTGTATACATCATCTTTTTTTTATGCACTCTTCATGAACCCTCCCCAGAAGTCAATTATACATTGATAACGAACAATGAGCGATAGAAGATGAGGAAGACAATTGATGGAAGAGGATGAAATTGCAAGGCAAACAAAAGGAAAGAAATAAATCATGGTTGAGATATTAGAATAATCAAAAGTAGAAGTTGAGAGAAAGTAGGAATCAAATTGGCTTCAAATAAAAAAAAATTGTGATCCTTAAATTTAAATACCGGGTATTAATAAATTGACAATTTTAAAAAAGGGTATAATAAATAAGAATTAAAATGGGGTATTCGCTAAATAGGTAATCTATAAACGAGCATATTCAACAGTTTTCCATATATTATAAGTATCCAAGCCTGGCCTATGATAGTGGGTTTGAACGAGCCCATCGGAGGCACTACCCAATAAATAAGACTAGTTTGGACTAATTTTTAATGTTTCGTTTTTTTTACTGATTTTGGTGTGTGAAAACAATGGATTTTACATAATTGGAAAGATGAAGAATGCTTGAAGATACTAAAGCAGTGCAAAAAGGCGATAAAAGGGAGAGAAAGGAGGGAAGCTAATTATAATAGATATGGTGATAAAGGAGAATGATGAAGCTATTGAAGCTCAATTGTTGTTTGATATGATGATGGTGGTGCTTTTTAACGGTAAAGAAAGGAATGGAAAAAAAAGGGCTAAACTATTTACTGATGCTGGTTTTAGTGACTATAAGATCATTCCTATTCTGGGATTAAGATGTAGTTTATCCTAGTACTATTGGGATAGTCTTAACCATATGTTGTTGTGATATGAAATCATATTAATACGAAATAAGAGACTTCGTAATTCAGGAATCAGTAGACCTTTTTGAGCCAATATATCAACATATTTCTCTTTTATCGCATTTTCAAATTCTTGTGTTTATCCTCAACAATAGGATTTGTTTGCAAGTTCTTTCAATTTTAACATATTCAAAATTCTTTAAAGTAGTACTGGGAAAATAAAGGTTTGTTACAGCATGAGTTGGTTTTTATTTTCGCGGCTCAGCGAATTTGGCTACTCATTAACAATAATGCATTGTTGTTCATCGAAAAAATGGCTAATAGAAATAAACATGCATATTGATGCGGAATTGATGTATATTTTTCAAAATAATTTCTGAATCTTTTTAGCTTGATTTACTTTGATGTGTTTTATCCTAACAAACATATTTTTCCTATTATACTTTCTAGTATACTCTTTTATGAGCTATGAGCTAGGATACCTGCCCAGCCCAATCCGAGCCCGTTTTGTTAGGCTGGGTTTGGACACACATTTTCAAAAATGCCCGGCTTGAACCCTAAACCCATCGAAACCGAATATTTTATTAATCGGGTTTGGTTTATGTATAAATACTCCAACTCGGTCCGAGCCTAGCTTGATTATATATATATATAA